>JAMXBD010003669.1:0-108187 GCA_024138025.1 Combretum micranthum | reverse complement strand
AGGATTCATGGTTAGCCAAAAAGGGATAGAAATCGATCTGATAAGGTCAAGGCAATTCAGGATTTACCTCCACCAAAAACATTAAAGAAATCAGAGGCCTCTTGGGAAGATTGAATTACATTGCTCGATTCATATCACAGTTGACTGATAAGTGCCAACCGCTGTTTAAACTGCTGAAGAAGAATGCCCTAATTGAATGGAATGACGAATGTGAAAAAGCCTTTAATCGGATAAAGCAATATCTGACGAATCCACCAGTACTGGTTACTCCAAAACCAGGGAAACCGTTGTTCTTGTATTGACGATTCTTCCTGTCCAATCCTGGGTTGTGTGCTCGGGCAAAAAGATGAGGAAGGAAAAGAAGAGCTTTATTATTTAAGCAAGAAATTCTCAAATGGAGAAAAAAGTATTCAGAGATAGAAAAGACCTGCTGTGCATTAGTATGGGTTATGCACAGACTTAGGCAGTATACGCTCTTCTACTCGATCGAGTTGATTACGAAGCATGATCCATTGCGATACTTGGCAAGCAAACCGGCTTTGGTTGGTCGAATCTCGAAATGGCAGATGCTTTTCTGAATTTGATATCACTTATGTAAGTCAAAGTTCAGTCAAAGGACAAGTTTTAGCTGATCAACTGCAGAAAGCCCAGTTGATGATGAAGAATTAAAGGAACAAGATCAGTTTCAGATGAAGGCATCAGGATAGCAGAAACAGAAGTCGAAAGCAACAGTTGGAAGTTGTATTTCGATGGAGCAGCCAATGTATACGGGTGTGGAATAGGGCAGTCCTCATCTCACCGAAAGAAGAACAGTTCCCGGCATCAGCCAGATTAATGTTTCCTACACAAATAATGTAGCGGAATACGAGGCATGCATCATGGGATTAGAAATGGCAATTCAAATAATATCGAGGAGCTCGAAGTGTTTGGAGATTCATCACTTATCATTTTCCAAACTCGAGGCGAGTTTAAAACTAAGGATCCCAAGTTGATTCCTTATCATAATCACTTGGCTGAGTTAGCAGGAAGATTCAAAGAAATTTCCTTCACTTATGTGCCGAGAGAATCAATTTGCTGATGCATTGGCTACTCTGGCCTCTTTAATCCAATTCACTGAAGGAGCAAGAATACGACCTTTGCAAGTCCGAATAAGAAGTGAACCGCATTCTGTGCGTGATTGAGTCAAGTGAACCATGGTTTCAAGATATCAAAATTTTCTTGCAAACAGGTAGCTATCCTGAGTGTGCTACAAAAAAGGATCAGAAATCATTGAGGCGTCTGGCAAGTCATTTCTTGTAAGTGGAGATACCCTATACAGAAGGTCGTTTGATACAACCCTGTTGAGATGTGTAGATGAAAAAGAAGCTCAAAAACTAATGGAAGAAGTTCATGAGGGAGTATGTGGACCTCATATGAACGGATATATGCTAGCTAAAAAGATTATGAGGCTAGGATATTTCTGGTTAACCATGGAATCGGACTGTATCAAACATGTGAGATCTTGTCATTTATGTCAAATTTACGCAAACAAGATAAATGCTCCTCCAAGGAATTACAGTCAATGTCGACACCATGGCCTTTCTCAATGTGGGGAATAGATGTAATTGGGCCAATTTCGCCAAAAGCTTCAAATGGTCATCGATTCATACTAGTTGCAATCGATTACTTTACCAAGTGGGTTGAAGCCGCTTCATACGCCAGTGTGACAAAAGCCGTTGTGGTGCGATTCATCAAAAGAGATATCATTGCTCGATATGGAACTCCAGAAAGTATCGTTACCGATAATGGTACAAATCTGAACAACAATGCAATGACTGATTTATGTCAGCAATTCAAGATTAAACACCGAAATTCCACTCCATATCGCCCACAGATGAATGGAGCAGTAGAAGCCGCCAACAAAAACATCAAGAGAATCATTGAGAAGATGACAATTGCATACAAGATTGGCATGAAATGCTCCCATTAGCATTGATGGCGTATCGAACTTCTGTAAGAGTGTCAACTGGGGCAACGCCCTATTCCCTGGTATATGGAACTGAAGCCGTTTTACCAGTAGAAGTTGAGATTCCTTCACTCCGAGTACTGGCTGAAACAGAGCTCGAAGAAGCTGAATGGGTTAGACAAAGGATTGAACAGTTAAATCTTTTAGATGAAAAAAGGTTGACTGCCATGTGTCATGGGCAATTGTATCAACAAAGGATGGCTAGAGCGTTTAATAAGAAAGTCAAGCCAAGAAATTTTCAAGAAGGTGATTTGGTTCTGAGAAAAGTACTGCCAAATGCGCAAGATTCCAGGGGAAAGTTCACACCAAATTATGAAGGACCATATATAGTGAAGAAGGTCTTGTCGGGAGGAGCATTAATCCTTTCTCAAATGGATGGACCCGATTTAAAGGATCCTGTGAACTCAGATGCTGTAAAGTTATATTATCCTTGATCAATAAAATTTGTCATTTCAAGTGATCAATTGATTTTATTTTAATTAATTATAAGCAAAGTTGATATCCCTGAAATTCTCTGAAGTCGGATCAAAGCCTGACCCATAAAATTATTCCGAATAATTTTACAACCAAACACCATTTGAATCATCAGAGAAAGAAATTTGAGCATCTTATAATGCTGAATGAATGCGTCTATACAGTTTGGTCTATTGATTGTTCTTATTTTAAAAGAAAATATTACTGCAAGGATAACTAATTTTAATAGAAAATTGAAGCATGCTTTTTATCATCGATGTTGGATATGGAACCAAAATTGTCATAAAAAAACTCCCAGTGGACTGAAAAATCACAAGTACCCCTCAGTCTAGACTCGATAGATAGTCTAGTACTGAGCAAATTCAAAATTCATCCTTTCAAGATGGTGACCAAAATACCAAATCCATCCTTTTAAGATGGTGACCAAATTCAAAATCCATCCTTTCAAGATGGTGACCAAATTCAACATCCATCCTTTCAAATGGTGACCAAATTCAAAATCCATCCTTTCAAGATGGTGACCAAAATACCAAATCCATCCTTTCAAGATGGTAACAAAATACCAAATCCATCCTTTCAAGATGGTGACCAAATTCAAAATCCATCCTTTCAAGATGGTGACAAAATACCAAATCCATCCTTTCAAGATGGTGACCAAATTCAAAATCCATCCTTTCAAGATGGTGACAAAATACCAAATTCATCCTTTCAAGATGGTGACCAAATTCAAAATCCATCCTTTCAAGATGGTGACCAAATTCAAAATCCATCCTTTCAAGATGGTGACAAAATACCAAATCCATCCTTTCAAGATGGTGACCAAATTCAAAATCTATCCTTTCAAGATGGTGACCAAATTCAAAATCCATCCTTTCAAGATGGTGACCAAATTCAAAATCCATCCTTTCAAGATGGTAATCAAGACAAAATTCAGAAACCCATCCATTCAAGATGGTGATCAAGATCAAATTTAGAAATCCATCCATTCCAGATGGTGACCAAGACCAAATGACCAAGTCCATCCTATCAAGTTGATACCATTTGTCTAGAAGTCCAAAAATGATGACCTAGGTTCTGTCAAAGGGCAAAAATTAGCTATCTTTTGTCTTTGTGGCAAAATTTTATTCAAACTTCACCACAAAGAGGGGCAGCTGTAGACACCTAAATTTTGCCCAACTAAAGGCTTTAATTTGTAATTAGAATTAGTATTATATTAAGCTCACAAAAAAAAAAAACAAAAAAAATCACAAAAATCAAGAAAAAAGCCAAAAAAATCAAGAAAAAAAAATTAGTAAAAAAAAAAAATTGAGAGGAAAAATAGAAATTATTATTTGAGGTTGATATATACAAAATTCTAGTTATAAGTTGTTTTTAAAGCTAATTGAACAAATTTAAAAAATTATTTGAAAGCCTTAAGTATTGATAAAGTTGGCTAAGTGATCGAGGCACAGGCCAAATGGCCTGTTGGTTAAACACATTGACCCAAACACACACCCAAGCTCAAGGACCCAGGTTCAAATCCTAGCAAAGGCAAATTTTTGCCTTTTTATCATCTTATTTTTTGCCTTTTCATCCTTCTCAAAGTGACTTTTCGCCTTACTTTGCATCAATTTTTAACTGACAAAACATCATTAATTGTTGAAATTGATGATGCCATTGCAAAGTAGACATGGAATATGAAATATCAGTGCACAATTCATGTGTAAAAGCAACCCAAAAGTCACAAATTTCATGTTGGAAAAATTGAAAAAAAATGCAATTTGTGAAGCTTCAATTGTCCATTAATGATGATTTACAAGAATTGATGAAATTGGACGATTCATCTACCCACATTGGATGATCTGATGAAGAATATGAAAGATCAATCATCAATTCATCGGTTTAAAACGAATTAAACACGAATTATTGGATTAAATTCGTGCAAATAAAGAGGCAAAAATCGATTGGTTTATGAAGCAATACAAAACGTTAAATTGAGCTTTCAATCTATAAATAGAGGATACTAGGATCAAAAGGCACAATTCAATTTCAACAAACACAATCCGAATGAAGGAATTCGAAAATTTCGAAGCTTAGGGTTCTTAGGGAGAAAATTCCAAATCGAGAGTTTTGGATCATTTTTGATCCAATTAGAAGTAATAAATAGGTTTGGGGAGTTTTTTAAAGTGATCAAGTATACTTAGATTTGTTCGAATTGCTCGAATTGAATTCTGAAATTTTTTTTAAAAATTTCCGATTGAGGCCGCCGATACCCACCGCCGCGAACCGCCGCTTCTGGTGGTTCTGGGAGAGAACTACCACCACCAACGGACGCGCCACCACCATAGAAGTCGGGCCGATAAGCTTGTGGAGGACAACAACCACCAGGGACGGACGAGCGCTCGAAAAGTTGCGTGATCGTCTTCCTCCGACGGATATCCGAGTCCGACCCGAAAATCCGAATCCCAACCCGGCCTGACGTCGGTCAACGGTCGTCGGTCAACGGTCGTCGGTTAGCCCAGATCAGACGGTTCAAATTCGATCAAGTAGATCAACGGTCCAGATTCGATCAAGCAGATCAACGGTCCATATTCGATCAAGCAGATCAACGGTTCATATTCGATCAAACAGATCAACGGTCCAGATTCGATCAAGTAGATCAACGTTCAGATTTGATCAAGCAGATCAGCGGCCCAGATTCAATCAAGCAGATCAGCGGCCCAGATTCAATCAAGCAAATCAGACGGCCCAGATTTGATCAAAGTGATTAACGCCCCAGATTGAGTCAACGAGATCAGACGGCTAGGATTGGTCTTCAGATCAGACGATCCAGATCGCATCCGCTTCATCCAACGGCCCAGGTCAGTCCGCATTATTTTATTATTTTTATTATATAATTAATTTCAGAAAATAGCAAAAAATAGTAAAAAATTCAGAAAAATTCATAAAAAATTCAGAAAAATTCAGAAAAATCAAAATAATTATTTTTCATATAAATTTATTTTTTGATATTTTTATATTTTTAATATGTATTTATACATAAATTGCTTTTAGAAATGTGTATTTAATGCATGAAAATAATTTTAATGTATTGTAAAATATTTTGAATATGTTGTGAATTTATGTGATGATTATTAAAAAAAAAATAATAATAAAAATAAATAAAAATGACAAAATTGGATTTTCAAAACCAAAATTTTTAATAAAAAATGATTAAAAAAATGATTTTTAGACTTAGAAAAATATGTTTTCATGAAATAAAAAATTAATTGATTAGATCATAGGATCATCAAAAATGGTTTTCACCAAAATTTAAAAATTTAATGAATTTAAAGTGAGAATAGTTCAAAAATATAAAATTGATCAACAAATTAAGTTTTTTTTTTAAAGAATTACGTTTTATCTGATCTCGATTAGAGTACGTAGGCACCTACGGGGCGACAATAAAAAATGAAAAAATATTTTTTTGTTTATCATTTTGGTTATTTTTGTGAATTTTTTTTAGCAATAAAAAAATATAAAAAGAAAACAAAAAAAAATGTGACTTGTAAATATTTTATTTGAATTTTTGAGCCTAAAAAGGATAGATTATAAATTTGAAATTCCGAAAGTGGTAACCGATTTGGTTTTAATAGGTTAGCCCCCGAATCCATGATATCTGGTTTTTAAAAAGTTTTTTTTTTTTAAATCAAATTTTTTCGCAGACTAGTAGCTAAGTTAGGATCAACCGACCCATTGATCCTAGCTTTTGTTTTTTTTTTTCCCAATTTATATCGGGTGGCGACCCTAAATCATTTTCAAAAATTAAAATTTCTTTTAACCCCTAGTAGAGGATTCATGTTAAATGGGTTCGGGTTTAATGTGAATCGGCTTAGGAGAAATGAACCAGATTAGTGGGAAAATCTAGGCTCGACACTTATGTATAGCTTACTTTTCTTGAACATGTTGTTTGGGAACCATTCTCTACTATTATGGATTCCCTGCTTGAGTACTACTAGGCTGGCAAAGATATATGGCGTGCACAGACTCCCTTAATTTGCTTTCACATTATTGAGCACTACCATCCAAACAGGGTGCTCGAATCTTTTGGTGGTTTCCAGGAGATTCCAGACCCCCCATCTGATATAAGAGCATTACATGAACTTGATTTACGGGGCGTTTCGAGTGGAACTAAGTAGTAGAGCATGCTAGATGGGTCGCAGAGTGGGATGGCAGGCATGATCACATTGTGGAGATGTCGGATATCCCCGCTGATATATCTAGAGATTATTTTGCTTGGTATCATGCAATCACTAGATGTCGGATCAGTTGTACGAGGCTGTTATACTATATATGATAAGTTCAGTGATTACATAAGGTACATAGGAGTATATTAGAGTTGTTATTTCTTAATCTACATGTTTACTCTTAATTGTAGGCAGATTTCATTCACCAAGGCCCTAACATGCCACATGAGGACACTTTTGGCACTGCACGAGATATCATTTGTATAGTGGATGAGTTCACAAGACTTCATATCAATGATCCAACAACAACACAACATCAGCCCTTGCACCTGATATCATTGGTGGTAAGGATAACCCACAGCCTCAACCTTAGCTAGTAAGGGTTGGGGGCGGGGTCAGGAAGGCAAGATTGATATAGAGCTGCATATATCAGAGACAAGCCTTCACCCCTGCATGTACACCATGACGACCTTGGCCCTTCGCATGTTCCACCAAATTTGTTTGGTCCATCATCATTATCATATGCTCATTTGCTGATAACCTTGATGCTAGACGTCTCATATGTTGTTCATACCCTAGGAGCTTCACATAAGAGGCGACCGTCGTCGCGACATGATATGAAAGAAGGACTCACCTAGGTTGATCCATACCTTGTTCCATTTCATCAATACAGTATTGGTGATAGAGATGGGGATGCCACACTTACACAGGTTGATCCATCTATGTAGTATCTCCATCAAGGTTTGCATTAGCCTATGTCATTCCATTGTACTTTTACCAAGTGAAGATGAGAGAGATAGAGCACATAGGATTAGATTTTATTTATATATATGTTTTACGATGATGGTATGTATTACTATATATGCATTTGATGTAATAAATTGAACAACATTACAACTATTTGTCTATTTTTATATTATGTTTTATGAGTTTTCCCTTACATTGATTGTGAAGGGTTTTGGAATACTGCTATGATTGGATAGGGTTTGAGAATATGTTGTCATTGGATGGATTGATTTGGTTGGATTATGTCATTTGAAAGTTGTTTCTTTGTGGTGGATTATGATTTATACAACTGATTGATTCCGACACATTATAATTATTTCTACTAGTTAATGTAACAAGGAGTGAAATATGAAATTTAAGCAGGAGAGGGATTGTGATAATGCTAAACATACTGACTTAATCTCTTCAATCTTACATGTTTTAAAGACCTCGTTTCCTGAAAAGATAAGGCCAGATACTTATGACCTCGTCTCATGTTGCCTAAAATTGAGAATATTTTCATCCCAGTGGCCTTTTTGTCATTTTTTTAAAAATACAAATATTATTTTCCTTTTCCAGCATGGCAATGTATTTATTCAACTTACCAAATTTTTTTTCTTTTGTGGGAGGAAGGAAAGAAGTGTTGTGTTGGGGGGAAGAAGTAAAATGGGAATGGCATGCAAAGAAGGGGAAGGCTACACAAATTACTTTCTGAGAGACAGGTAATTAACTGAAAAGAGAGACGAGACGTCCCATTTCTCATTAGATACCCAAACCCAACCATATATCAGTTGAAACTGAGTTTTACATATCCAGTCAGCACCCAAAAAAGGTCAAAAAAAAAAAAAGGAAAAAGAAAAGGAAAAAAGAGAGGGCGGGGGAGGCGCACGAGAAGCTTGGCATCCAGCAAACACATCCTATGGTAACTATATCTTTATATGCATTGTCCGAAGGTAACAAAACTTAGCAACAATTATTTACCCCAAAAACTTGGAAACAATTCTAAACCACTGGCCCCTTGGCACTTCGATCTTGCAGCATGGTAGCTACCAGCAATCTCACATGCTTGTCTATGTATCAATCATCACTAGCATTTTTCAACGCCCTTGAGCCAGCTTCTTCAGGTGTTGTAATGTCTTCTGCTTGATCCACTCTCTGTCATACGGTAGATATGCTTGGACATTGTGATCATAGCTGCTTTGCATTAAGAGGGGGGGAAAAAAATACCCATCATTTATAGACCCAATAAACAAGAGAAGTAATTGACCAACATTTAAGCAGGGAAAGTACAAAAGAGTATTTTAATAGGAACTTTCCATACTGCTGCAACCAAATGAAATGTTGGAAATCAAGAAATTGAAACAAGTAACAGCTGATAATCCAATGCTACTCAATTTATGTTAGGCAAATACTTAACCCAGACTTGGGTTACCATGAATAAGATATGTAGATGGGGAGAATACTCATGGTCAGGACAGAAGAGATTGTAGACATGCAGATAGTAAAAGTAAACAACAAGGACCATGCATTTATGCTGTGATGGTGCAGGAATGGTGAGGGAAAAGGAGGGGGGAGAGAGAGAGAGAGAGAGACAGACACTAGAGCACTCATGTCTGCAAGGCCATCAATAAAATTGTAAAGATCAGCAATATCATAAGTGATGTTTCTGATAGCTGGATTTAGTTCCTTAAGCTTTCTCTCATACAACCCGCATATACCTGCATGTTGTGCCATAAAACATGGTTAGACAAACACAAAAACTCACATTGGAAAAAATAGGTCCTATGTCGTACTGAATTGAAATTAGAAATTTTTCACTAATTAGATGCAGGAAAAGTGGACAATAACCATCTCCTTGAAATGAAAATAGTTCTCTATATACCATCTCAATGTAATCTTGAGAATAATTTGAATTGTAATAACAATATACGGAATAGGGGATTTTAAGTTTTTCATTTCTTAGAATGTATTTCCACCAGCAGACTCATAGGTGAATCAATCAGTATTAAATCAACCCTATGCAGCATAGAGATATTACACAAAATCAATGTCCACCGCACAATGGTGCTCTGCCCAGAGTCAAAATAAAAAATCTTTTGGGGGTTTAAATAATCAAAACCTTATTTGCCTTCCATCAAATGTTAAATTCCAAGTTCTCGTGCCATTGGAGACAAAGGTCAACATGCTTGACACTCTACTGGCTTATTTTCTTAAAATAGCTCAAAATAGAAATAAGGTCTCATTCACCCTATGGCAATTTTTAAGAAAAAAGAAAAAGATGCATTTAAGTGCAAATGGAGGTCAGTATAATTTCAACCTTGTGTTTGAACATAGGAAGGACATAAAAGGAAATGATGAAAAATGTTTTCACTTCCATTGTGTCTAGTATCACCTAGGGAAACAAAGAGAAATAAAGTGCACATTTGATAGAGTCACCCTCGTTTTATTTTAGCTAACATTATAATTATTATTGGTTTTCCCTTTTGGCAATGGAGGGATGTGGCCATAGTATGACCAGCTACCTTGGACACATGAACTGCCACCCTACTAGACCATAAATTAAATTAATACAACTCATACATGTTATTTTCTTTCTTATAACACAGCATATAATATTCCATTGCTCGTTTCCCTTGTTAAACCATATATATACATACACACACGAAGATGCTAAACATTTTGATTGAGGTTTTATCCAGGATGAAGTAAATACCAGAGCAAAAAAACAATAATGCCCATCAGCAGGACATCTACTTCCAGCAGTTTAAAGTATAAACTTTACAAATACATACCCTCCATAGCTTGATTGACAGAGCTGTAGTCCATAAACGTTCTAGTTGCTCTATTTTGAGAAGTCTGCATCAGGATGATGGTATGCTTGTTTGCCTACAAAACAGGGAAAAGAAAAAGAACGATAAGCATGCTGTAGGCATATAAGCATTTATTTATTGTTCTTTTGCTGCAGTCAACCAACCAGCGTGTTATGTCGGGCATGAAGGAAAACATATGTACAACATTGACATTCTGAACATCAATCTTAATTTAAAAGGTTCTCCACCCAAAACATCTCAAGAACAACTATAGGATTAAAAGTGACACACCAGTGGAATCCTTGCCGACTCAGAACCTTACCCAGTGTTTCTTTGCAGGGAAATCAAGTAAATTTCATACCTTGTCCTAAGTATTTGTTTATATCTTATTAGTTATTCCAGAAAAACTCTATTAACGGGAGTTAGTCTGCAACAATCATTTATGTCAATGCCATGCTACCAATCTCATCCACAATCCGATTATGAAAACATCAGTACAAATAAATTTAAACCGCATTTTCTTATCATACCAAACCAGGAATCCCTGATGTTGTGCTCTTGGTATACATGAAGAAAACCATAACATCTATACAAAATCAGAGCTAATTAAAAAAGAGTCAACGCAAAGTCAATGGCAGTGAGACAATCCCCCAGATCGATGTCAATGTTTCAACTTTACGTAATCGAAACAAATGAAAAAAGACACAACAATCTTATTTCATCAACTCAATAAAGCCTAAAGGACAAGCAGGAAAAGGGGTAAAAAAAAAGGGGGGACATTGATGGAAAAAGCCCCATCTGCATAGAGTACTATTTAGAAAAACCCTAAGCCCTAACATCGGAATCGTAAATCTTGGGTCATAGGTAACAGGACTGAACGATTGTTTCTGGGAAATCGTGTTACAGAGCTTGCGAGGAATGAATTAGGGATAAAGTATGTAAAAGAGCAAATACAGATGAAGAATGGGATATTGAAATGAGTATTACCATGAAGTGAAGACGGAAGACGAAACACACCACCGAAAGCTTGTGTCTCCGAAACAAAGAGGAGAAGTATGCGTGCGTTGTATAAGATTTTTTCTTTTGGGTGTGTTGTCTCTGATGGCAGGGTTAGAGGTGCTGGTGCTGGGGATAGCAAGTGCTTGCTTGCTGCTGCTTACAGCTTACGCCTAAAGCCTGCCTGGGCAATGGGATAGACTTTTTGGCACAGTTACTTGACTTGGCCAATTTTGTTTCTTTTTAACTCAAGTGAAATATAATTATCCAATATATTATAATAGGGCTAAAGAAAAAAATTACCTTTTTTAAAAAAAATTACAAAATATATATAGAAAAAATTAACCCAAAAATGGCAAATTGATCTCGTTCTTCAAGAGACGAGATCATAAGTGGTCGATCTTTTCTTCAAAAGACGAGATCAGTGTATTGTGTACTAATCGTTTCTTGAAGAAACAAGATTGAAGTAATGACCTTATCTCTTGAAGAGACGAAGTCAACTTGCTATTTTTTAGATTATTTTTATTTTAGTGACATTTTTGTAATTATTTTTAGAAAAATCAATATTATTTTCCTTTTCCCATTATAATATATATATAACTTTAAAAACTTTTCATCCCCAACCATAATTGCATAACTATTAGAATTATTGTAAGACTTTTGTAAATTTAAGCACAATTATTCTTTAGTTTAAGCCAACAACTACGAATAGTGTAAATTTTATCTAATAATATGTAATTTTATTTTTTCTAACTACAATAAGGAAAGAAAATTTGAATATATTAAGAGACCAGTGTCAATTTTTTTTTTTTAGTATTATACATTTTCACTTTAAATATATTAAGAATAACATGTTAGGGGAAAAAAAGACATTACTTGTTCTACTTTTATAAAAAGGAAAAAAAAAGTTTCGTCTTTTGAATGAACAAGTACACTATTTTTTTAATTGAACTTGTTTCTTCAAGAAGTGAGTTTAACTTACTAAAAATTATAGTAACAACTGCATCTATAGACTATCTCAAGTTATAACCAAATTTTAATTCACCGGCCAATACAAAATCAAAAAACCAATATACAATATATACGACTCTTTTAAACACTAATTTCGACAACTCTGCCTAATCACCATCAGCTACCAACAAACTTCATAACATATCCATATAACATTTCAATCCCATACAGCCACATCTTTATTTTCAACAGTGCAACATGTAAAACTAATAGGAAAATGCATAAAAAAGGGTAACACTTCATTAATAAAAGGTTAGTGTGTCTAAATATAAATAAATAAAAAAAAAGCTATAAAAAGAATCATTACATGGAAAGAAAAACTACAAAAGCGACTACAGTCGTTGCCTCTGCCTTCCTTGCTTCTTTTGAACAAATGTCCTTACTCCCTCATTAGATTATGGCTATAGATGCGGTTGAGAATGCTCCATGAACATTTTTCCAACTATATAATCTGTGTATCATTCCAATTTGCACTTAATAGGTTGTAGTGACTAGTAAGGGCTTCAATGATATAGGATAAGGTATAGCTCATATGAGTGAAACCTTTACCCATACCATCTAGTAAAATTGTCTGCCTCTTGTGTGGAGTTGGAGGAGTCTCAATTATTGCAATAGAGCTATCGGGCAGGGTATCTCCATTGGAGCCAAATATAACATTGAAGGATTCGACTCTCTAGTCCAAACTATAGGCAATGGCTCGTCCTTAAATATGTTAGTACATGCATATTGTCCCTCCTTCACCCTTGCCCATTACATTGGCCTCATGTTCATGGCCTACATTGACTACATTGTGCAGCTATGGCGGCCATAGCAAGGAATCACTATTGTGTTTATCTAAATGAGTTAAACTATTACACCACCCTTATAATCGTTGATGTCTTTGACAATATATCAATGAAACAAGTGAGGTAACTAGCTAATGAAGTTAGCCTGTAACGTACAATAAACACTAAGGTTAGAATGTAACGAACAAATGGGAGAAAAATGACTTAATGGAATGACATTTGAGTTACCATATAGTCAAACATGTCACTAGTACAACCAACATGCTATCAAGTAATCCCTCGATACCATGGTAGATAGTCAGGAATGTATTAGCCAAAACAGGCGACAACTCCATAGCTCTGTCCCGTTAAGCATCCCACTCAATAATCCATTTCACATGCTTGGTGACCCTGTTCCACTTTGTTCGTCCCGCGCAGGTCATGGTTATGTAGGGATCTCATGTTTATCATTAGTGTGGGTAAACCCCATAAACTATTAAACTGTTGAAGCATACGATTGAGTTAGTACTACCCAACATCATGGAAGCAAATGAGAAGTATGTGAGGACTACCCACTTGACAGTACGTAGGTAAGGGACCAAGCTAACTACCACCTATGAACTATCTGCTTACTGAAGACCAAGTTATCTAATTAGGTTGGATCTATCTGAAAACAAGTACAAAAGATATACTATGGGCAATCAATCAATAGATTTTATAAAAGAATACAATAATAGATATAAACAAATAACTCAATTTTGTTAAAGTTGTACAAAAATAGATATCATGGTTCTATGAAGAGGAGTACTTTGGTTTGAAGCCTTCTAGTTCCTCACTACCCTCCTACTTAGGCAACTTCAAGTGTCGTGGCCTCGTCGGCTACATGCATTACTAGAATATTCTTAAGGTCCCTCTTAGATATCCATTTCATTTTAGAAGTCTTTCTCACGAGGTTTTCCCTTTTTCCTTCTTCCATAAGGAGTAAGATGCCATATTAGAAGGTCAAAGCGGGTCCAATTTGCCTTCTTGACTATTGATGTGAAGGAGCATCTATAGACCCACCACTGTTTTTGCTACACATACCAATGTTCAACTTGTGCAATGCAATTTATATGCATAGTGCCCATCACTACTATTGTATTGGAACAAGGGATTTTGTAGGTCTCTCACTTTTCACACATGCACTTGAAGGCCCTCAGCTCTATCATGTGGATACGATCTCCTTTTGACTACACATAATAAGGCGTTGTGCAATCAGAAAATCAAAGAATCGATCTAGGTAGTTAAATAATGTAACATAGTGGGAACTTAACACCTTATTTCACCTCTCATATTTCTTTATAATATAGTTTGTCAACACTTACCTAGTGTTAAGGCCTCAAGTGCTCTTGTCTTTTTCTATTGAACATGGTGTTGCAGTTGTTGAATGTTTTCTTCATTAGTGCTACAACGGGTAAGATTGTAATATTCAAAGGTAGCATTGTAGCTCTCAGTCATATTGGTTATCCCAATGCAAACTTTACACCTCCATCAAAAAGCTAGGTCTACATATGAGGTGGCAATATCGCATGGTCCATAGATTCAACTGCTTGACTGCTTTAAAGTAACCTTATAACTTCTTGGGTTGCACTTGGTAAGCAACCTTTTTGAGTAGCACTTACATTCTTTGTTCTTGGCCTTTGAGGCGAAAGTGATCTTATCCCATAATTTCATCCAAACAAGTGTGTGGTCATATTATTGAACTTGAATTTTGATCCCATCCTCCTAAAGATTTCAAACTATATTAAACCCGACCCATTCAATACAAAACATTTGATCAGGAATCAATAGGGTTTTCATAAATTGGCCAAATTTAAAAACCGATTTCTAAATAAAGTCTCCATTGACCAAGGTCAGAGAAAAGGTAAAACAAAAACCAAAGGATGGTTTGATTTTTGATCCAACTATTGGAAAAGAAAAAAAAGAAAAAACAAAACAAAACTTGTTAGATTTGGAGGTTGCGATTTTAAAACTCCAAAGAGTTATCTAGACTTTTATGGTTTTTTTTTATTATTTGAATATAATGGGCTAAATTTGATGAGTAAATCCTTTAATTTTGATTTTTCAATATTTATGTTTTTATGAAAAATTCTAAGGAAAATATATTGTATTTTTTTATAAAAGAGTCCTAAAAAGAAAGCCAATCTTTTTGTTTTTTATTTAATTTTAGAAGTCTAAAAAGGGGAAAAAATGATTTTTATTTTTGCGATTTCTCTAGAGTTCCTATGATCTACTAGCTGAAATCAGGTCCGCATAGTTTGTTTTAATTTTATAAAAAACTTTAGTCTATTGGTTGATTTTAATTGCCAAAAGCCATTAAGTTTGAGTTATTACCATCTTTGATTCTTGTTTTGAAAAAAGTCCTAAAGAGTTTAGTTTTTATTTTGTGATTTTGAAAACACCTAAAAAGATCTTAAGTTAAAAAAAAAAACTCCATTTATTTTTTTCTATAATTTTAGAAAAAAACTACCCGATGCTTGTATATAAGTTGATAAAATGATATTTATATTATATCCCATGTACAAAAAAAGAAGTGAAAATAATAAAAGTTTCTATTCTTTTTATAAGATTTCCCTTTTTTTAGTTTTTATTTTGATCAATCAAGGTGAATACGTACATAATTTCAATCGACGACTCCTTATTTTTTTAATATGGTACATGTCATAAACTAGCTATATACATGGACACTTTATTATATCAAGTCTCATATAAAATTTCCTTTGTTCTTTAAATCTAATCCTTATAATTTGGTACATTATATGCTATATCCATTTTTCTAAAAACTATACATGACATCACGCGAGATAAGCAATACCATAATCAAATTATTAAAACCTAAATCTATATCTTTTAATTGTACATACAACTCTATATCTTAAATATATTTATTGTTCACATATTCTAATGGATTTAGCGAATCTTCTATGCATGTATTTATATACCTACCTAAAGCATAAGAAAATGACATCGTAAGATAAATCATGGAAAAACAACATGCCTAACTAAAAATTTATAATGTAAATGCATATGAATGTGATATATTATACGTTTATATTTATTCAATTATACATATATAATACAATTTAGCATGAAATTATGTACCATATGTTATCGTATAATATATATTACTTATACATATACTTTATCACTATTCTTTGAATTATCAGAGCAACGATCACATTAAAATAATTTATAATAGACGATATATAAGCAGTAAAGTAAAATAAAAGGGAAAAGAAAATGAAAGGACTTATAATGACAAAAAATAAAAGACAAACATGATTAGGAGAACATTAGGCTGGATTTATCTTGGGTCAACCTTGCAAAGAACTTAGCTAAACTTGGGCGAGAACAGATTAGGGCAACACTGATGCGGTCATATCTGGATTGAAGTATGAGTTGGCAAAAGAAACCAAAAGAAATTGGTGATCACTCTCTCTTCTTCATCGATTAAGCTTGAGGGTTTGGGGGCTTAATGTTTGGTGAGTTCAATTCCAGGTGCTGGTTTATTGGTGGTTAAGGGTTTTGGTATGTTTAGCTAGAGGTCAGATTTGTGAGTGTTTGGCGTACATGGAGGTTAGTTTCGGTTGGATGGGGGATATTTGAGTATGGGTTTGAGTCTTGGTTTTTGGTTGACATGGATAAGTTTTGGTTTTGTGAAGGTTTGGTAAGTGGTGGTATTAATACTAGAATTTTTACTAAGACCTATTAGATCAAAGCCCAAGACTAATGGGCCTTTAGGTCGAATGTTAGCTTCAATAAAGCCTACGTCATGAAGGCCTCTGAGAGAAGCCATACTCTAATGCTAAGGATGGATTCTCGAGCGACCTCAACTTTGACCTCGTCTATAAGATTGAGAGTAGCGAGATTGCACTAGTCCCAACCTCAACCTCAATGGAAGGCCCATGGCAACTCGGCAATTGAATTTCCTGCCAATCTGCACCCATCGGGCTGCCCTCCATACCTAGCATATCCATGTTACAATACCGGTGTAGGCACGATCCACACCTGGCACTATCATGCCCTACGAATCAGGCCAACTAGCATCCTAAAGGGAATCTGCGACGTGTAAAGAATGTCTTTTGGTCCCCTTAGAAGCTATTATGGCCACCTCCTATAAGGAACCATCTAGATCCACTAAGTAAGTAAGAAGCTCTCTACTTCGCTTAAGATAGTTAATGTTTCATGCTCCTAAGAACCCACAACTAACTTAAACGTTGGAGTGGTCAAGCCAGAAATCTCCTGGCATGCCATTTATTGAGTTTTTTTGTGATCGCAAGTTCATGGTGCTTTCATACCCCCATTTTCCACTCAAGGAGAAGGAAAATCTCTACCAAAAAATTCAACACCTGCGACATGTGGTGCTATCAATGGGAAATGTCTTCTTTCATAAAACCTTTACTTCAAAACACTAATTGTTGTCTTCTCGTTATGTTCTCTTCCTCCTCTACATGGCAAAACCGTCAAGAGGAAGAGGATAGTTTGAGAGTAATAACTAACCCATTGTAGCACTAACTATAGCATAGCCCCTGTGGCTGAGTACCCTCCAGGCCCCAATGGAGGCCAAAACCATCGGCTTAAGATGCATATTAGACGGAAGAACTTGTGTCGACAATTGGCATGTTGAAATCTAGAGTGTAAGAACACCAATTTTCAACTTCATCAAAAGATGATCGACCTTAAACAAGCCAGGAATGCTTGAATAAATGAAGTTGATGACATATCTTTGAATTCACCATCATGGGAGTCTCTTAGAAGATCACTTTGATGGAATAATAGGCGATCCTTGGCCCTACCTCAAACTCAAGTTTTGTCTAGCAGCCATTTTGTAACTTCCCAATGAATCCCGCGCGACCGCTGAAGGGCTGCCAGTTTGCCAAACTAGACTAAGGTCACATCTACCACCTCTAGAAGACCCCAAGATTCTCAACACTTGGGAAGAGAGCTTAGAACAAGACCAATGGGACAACGACCGCCCCTAGTATGACATGCCCCAACAGGTACCTTAAACATAACAGTCCGTTGTACACAATATTAAAACTTGCAAATGCCACCTTAGTCATTTGGAAGCTTCTATATTAGTACAATGCATACTTTCACAATGAGAGACACCAGTGGAGATGCATTTTAAGATAGTTGCAATAGAATATGCAAGATAATATCATCATAATTTCATCAAATTATAAGGTCTTACATCTCTAAGGGGCATTCCTCCGATAATTACATAAATTGTCTTATATCTAAAAGGGATTTCAAATACCTTTAAGGTAGCAAGAGATTTTTTAGGAAATCTATCATCAAAGTCTAAAAATAAATTTCCTCCAAAAGCTCTCAAAATCCCATCATGCTTACCTCCTCCATTGAATCCTTAGAATTAGCCCAAAGGTAAACTTGCATAAAAAAATCTATTTAGGGGTAAGCGACAACATGCTTAGTGAGATTCTTACATTATCGTACCCATAAATAAACAAGTTTTAATTATTCAAGTATATGAATGCATCAATCATATGTTACACATATACGCACAACCTACCAAAAATTATACGTAGAATGAATTTTATGCCTTCCATATTGGGGGTTAAGGAATGCTTTGAAAATACTGGGATCCTTCTGACCATCACACTCTATTGGGTCCTGATCGACCACCACTACTTAGTCCCCAGGTTCTTTACCTAAAGCGATCAATCTGGCATGGCTTCTCCATGATGCCGTATTCTCCAAACGTAGTAGCTCCTCATGCTAGAACTATGTACTTTACCTTTTCGGTTGCACGCGTAGGATAAGTGAAAATGAATATGCGACTCGACTTTATGCCATGCATGATCACTTTATAATTTAATTTTCGAATCAAGTTAAATTTCCAATTTAAAGGCAATCAACACAATTTTTGCACACATAAAGCAACATAATATCGGAACAAACATATTAATCAGACGTGAATGGCTTCAATAGGCTTATGATTTCTTGATCAATCATGGAACTCACAACACATCCCTAAAATTTAGTGCGCTAAATTATAAGCACAAACAAGAATACGAAAAATGTGAGGAAACTCACTCGACCATTGTAATATTCTTAATTGAAATAGTCTTCCGGAACTGAGGTGTTGTATTCTTCATTAGCTAAATGAAAGAAATACTCGGAATGATTATTTCAAAGAGGTTTTATTCAAAATTTTAACTCTATCAATAAAATTCGCGTCACTTTTTCGGTTGTGGAACTTCCAGCTTAAAACGGCCATAACTTGCTTATTTAACTCCAAATTTTGCGTATAAGTAGTCAATCTTTACCTATTTTGGATAATCTATTCATTTATAATATTATTTTTAATTTTTTAGGGTCATTTAAGGCTCAGATTGATACTATACAAATTGCTCCCAATTTGTTCTAAATTCGATTTTTTTTATTACATTTTCCATTTTTACATCTTGTAAACTCTCTAAATTAATATGCATCAATCTTATACTTAATAGATAACTTCCAAATAATATTAATAGTTCAAAATACATGTATGATCCTGGTGATGTTGTCTAAGTAAAATTTCAATATAACATCTTTAGGAAAAACCGAAAATTCTAAGTTTATGAAAACATTAGCTTAATTTATATTTCATAAATCTTTATAAGTATGTGATTTTAAGAAAAATGACCTTTCAATATTATACTTATAACTAGTTATTTATCAAGATTTTCTTCAAATTTTGATAATATGTTTGAAATCAATAATTTGCATAACAAAGAATTATCATTTTAAGATGATTCAAAACTTTATTTTGGCATAACAACATCACTATGAAATATTCATGTACATAAACATAAATACTATATTTTAAACTCACAATTTATGAAGATAAAAACAAAAATAATAAAGGATATAAAGATAAGAAATTTAATGCAGGGGAACCTTAGCTTATGATCAAAACTCCTCGGGATTTAGAAATAGACAAGTCTTCTTAAATAACAAAATAATTAAAACAAAAATAAAATAAAAATGGAAGTCTTAGATTTAGGACAAGACTTCTCATGACTTAAATTATTCTAGTCACCATGTAAATAAAAGCAAAATAAGAGCAAAAAAAATATAATGGAAGCCTAAAAATTTTTAGACAAGGTATTCCCAAGACCTAAATTATAGACAAGTCTCTTCATGTTTTGACTTGATTAAGAATAAGTCTGAAACTTAAACTAATGATAGGTCTCAAAATATATAATAAGAGCATGAAATAAATTTAAACATGAAATAAATGTTAAGTTAATGAGTAATATGCTTATATTGATATAAATATGTACATAACTATATTTGTACATATAGACAATCAGATTAGATGACAAGAATATATCAATATGAACACATAACCAACAAGATCATAATATAGATGAGATATGAGTTTCATTTTTGGCATTGTTATCCTTAGCTTTTATGCATCATAGGGAGATTTTATCCATGGATAATGCATGAAACAACACCTAATATCAACTAAGGATGTATGAGGAATGTGTTTACCTTAAAAAGATGAATCAAACAAGTGTGTTTATGTTGAAAAGGAAAGGGGGCGGAAGGAATCACACTAGCAATAAGGAAAAAAAAAGAGGGAAAAGAGAGATTTGTGAATGTTGTAAAGTGTAAGAAGAGAGAATGATAGTAGGTATTTATAGAGAGAAATGGGAGGATTTTAGTGTGTAAAATAAATTGAAAAATAAAAGAAAAGAGAGGGGGCAACATGGTTGTTGCAGACATGAAGAAGTGCTAGAAGAAAAAAATCAAGCGAAAAGTGACAAATTATATTTTGTGTAAGAAATAAGTATAACTTTTAAGGACAAAAATGGTAGCAAGTAATGGCATAAAATAAAATAAAATAGTAATGAATACTATCAGTAAAAATAAATAAGTTACTGGTAGAGATAAAATATGCGTATATGAGTTATATATGATGTTTTTATGACCCAAAAATTTTTTATCTAATATTTTATGAATATCTGAATATTTTTCTAGTAAGAGTTGATTGTTGGAAAATTCTATCTTGTTTTGCGTGTTTGCAGTTAGATATCGAAATTGATCTCATAAAGGTTCGAAATGATCAAATTTTTGGACTATATGATCTTCTTAAGGTTTATACTATATATATGATTCATAATTTGAGTTTATCTTATTTTTATTATTTCAAGGATTTAGGGGTAGTATTTCTGGATCTAAGGCTTATATAACTCGTTGTTTGATACAGTTGAATTTTATGGTTTTAAATTCCAATTTCGGTTCCAAACTTACTTTAAAAATATTGTTAAATCTAGGGGTTTGCATGGTCGCTCCACACATGCCTTGACTCTATTAGAGTTCACGAGGGCGACATGGGTCTAGGCTTACCAACTACTAACACGAAGCCTCTAGCTATATTGGTGGAGGTAGACCAAATGATGTTGAAGCTCACCACACTGAAAGATAACTTGCAAAGTCTGTCAAAGTAGAAAATGGAAAGCATAAAGTCGCACTTTACTATGGCCATCCAGTTGCAATGTTACACACTAGAATTAGAATCCCATATCTAGAAACTTATGATGGAATGACCGATTTGGAGCACTACCTGGCCCAGTTCCAATCCACCATGACGTTACATACTTTCTTGAGCGTCATATGGTGCAAAACATTCCCAATGAACCTCCAAGGGGCTGTCTGGACTTAGTTCAACAAGCTCCTTAAAAGGGGCCATTACCTCCTTCATACAGTTGAATGAGCTATTCACAACTCACTATATGTTCAGTAAATCATCTGAGGAGAATGCATTATACTTATACATTCTTAAGCAAAGGTCAAATGAGCCCTTGCGAGATTACCTGGCTTGGTTCAACCAAGTGTGCCTAGAGATCTCTAAACTTAAGTAGGGAGTGGCCTTGGAGGCCATCAAGCAAGGGGTGCTCGCTGAGAGCCCATTTTTTAATTCCATCTCAAAATGCTAGCTCACCACCTTTGTACAATTGAAGGAAAAAGCATAGAAATATATTCGACAAGAAGACACAAAAAATGCTAAGAAGGAAACTGAGATTAGATTTGAGCTCTCCCTTAATGATCATGGTCTTAATAGGGATAGGGTAGTCGTAGGACCAATGCAACATGAACCACATCTTTAGCAATCATGCAAAGATTGAAGATGAGAACAAATAAAACTTTATCCATTGCACAACGTGTTCATACCCTTGAAAAAGTTTCATCATGATGTGTTCCTTAAAGTCATAGGGATCATCCCCCCTTTACTATCCGTGAAGTCGTACATGAGGTGAAAAGACTCAAGAGAGTATTGCATATACTATCGAGAGCATAGGCATAATATGCGTGATTGCTAGTAACTGAAAAATACTATCATAGAGGCCGTTCGATGAGGTTACCTTAAATGGCATGTCGTCGACGATGTTGCATAATCTAACAGACTCACCCAAAAGAGGCAGACCAAAAATACTGGTGAAGGGAGAGAGCTAGCAAGATTAACAACAAGTCGAGAGATACAATGAACGCCTTGGAGAGATAAATATGATAGCAAGAGAACTAACCCCTTAGGCATTCCAAGCACCTCCTCCATCTCGATCTCAAAGAGGGGAGAAGAGGTCATGATCCTTAAGCCAAAGAGAAGAAAAATTGAAAACTCCATATCATTCTCTAATGCTAACTCGAGGGCATTCAATCTCTACACCAAGACATGCTAGTCATCTTAGTTTGAATTTTAGGTTAGATTGTTAGAAGAGTAATGGTAGACGCTAGTAATAGCACCATCTTATTCAACCATGTGTATGAGAAGATGAAACAACAACTGAAAGCAAAGCTGAGGCCCTACAACCATGAGCTGTATAGTTTTGACAACAAATTGCTTAGGCCTCAAGGAATCATCACTTTACCCCTTATGATATGCTTGAAATTTCTGATGTTGAGATTATTGGTGAATCGCAGCGGATTTGATTTTTTATAATTTGGATGCAAAGAAAATAAAGGGATATGATCAACGTTGCTAGTGGAGATGATGCATCGAATCAACTTGAAATACATACTCTCTCTCTTGATATGACTCACAAGAAAGATTGAATGGTTGTTTCCTACAATCTACATGATTGACAAGAATAGAAAAACTTGCCACAATCAGAATTTGATTGATAAGAGAAATTGAGAGAAAATTCTCAAAACAAGTTTTCAAATGACCAAAAGCTATCTAGGGTTCATAACAATAGAGTATTTATATTATTACCCAACAAATAAAATCAAAGAAAAATGAATTAAATGAAAAGTTGCGTTTTTGGTCAAAGGCCGGCAAGTATGCCACTGGCCTATGTTCAACAGCGCCGGCATTAAGGATGTGCATCGTCGGCATTGAGCTTGTCACTAAAAACTCCGAGGATTCCATGTTTCTCTTCATGCCTGTGACTTTTAGCTTCTAAAATGGTACATCACCAATGTTGATTAAGGTGCTACCAGCCTTCAATTGTTCTTTGATTGAAGTATATTTCTTTGTTTTCTTCATCAATTGCAAACTTGTCCTCATCAAGCTTGGAAAAACTTTCTTTGCACATGCTATTTGATTCCCACGAGTTTTGAATGAGTCCTTGACTTCTTTTAGTAATAGATATCATGGATTGATTCCCATCATCTTCCTAGGCTTGTTGAAGATTTGTCCTCAAGTCTTCATGGATGTATATCCATGAGGATCAAAGATAAACCTCCAAAACTCAAGCAGTGTGAAATAAAAGTGTTTATCAAGGATCGGCTCATAAATATCTCAAGGCTTGATCTATGAACCCTCTCTTGACCAATGATTCCCACAAAAGCATAACATCAAGTCCTAACACCTCCAACCGCATGGTGCCATAATAGTTGCCCATAATTAAAGGCTTTCTAAAAAAGTCAAACCACTCGTCATGAATTTGATTAATGGAATTCTTAGGAACTTTATGACAAGTGTCTAGCAAATATAACTCCCGCAGCTTCAGTAGCTTTTGTTTCCCACACTTGCCTCCTTTGAAGTAAACAACATCAAACTCCTCATTGTCATCTATGGATTCTTCATCAGTTAATTTAAGAATCACAGAACCCAACAGTATGGGTTTAGAATCTTTGAGGCAAAAATAAACACATCCGTGTAGTGATTCATCATCATGTCTATCTTTAATAACCAACTCACAAGTAGACCATGTATAGAATCTGATATGTATTTCTATACTACTATTCCAAATTCTAATATTCAAACAATACATATAATTATCAGCTAGGCTCCAATGGGTGTATACAAGTCATTCATATGATTTAAAAGAGGCAACATCACTACAATAACCTATAACATTGGGTAACCCCATCAACACATCAAAATATAATGGGTGAGCTATAGGAGAAGGAACATGAAAATACCTGCATCGCTCAATAGCCATTGATGTGACTAGTTCCAATTCAGGTATATGGCTATCAAACGATGATTTGGAGCCAATATCATGTTGCACATCCCTTAAAACATCCATCTCTTCCAAAGCAACATCCTCCATGCTTTCATTATCAATAACACACTCTTCATGTTTCTGAACAATGATAGGAGCTTCATCAACAAGTTTGACCGTATACTCATTTGGGCATTGATACTCTAGATGTCCATGACCTAAACATATTTCACATTTCAGTGTCCAATCATCATCGTCATCTATCTCAATGGATGGAATTTCCTTCTTCTCAATGATAACATTATTCGGTTGTGAATTCCACCGATTAGTCATAGCTAGAAGCTTATCCAATTGATCATTGATAGAACATTCAAAATTTCTCATCCCCATCAACCAAGATTTTAAGCAATATAATTAATCAACAAACATGTAAGTTCAAAGAAAACCCTATAATTTCAGTTACCACAATCTTCAATTCAAAAGGTGGTTTAGGCAATATATCAAATACTTGATGGGTAGAACCAATTCTAATCTTTAAATCACAATTCAATAAATTACCCTTTCGATCTCACACACAATTCATACCGCATTCAACACAACCATAACTCAATCCTTTAATTCAATCTCACATACTTCCAAATCATGTTCAATACACAGAAACCCTAATTTTCAATTCTCAGCGGTAACCAACAACAATATCACCCACAATTTTCAATTCAGCGAAATAACTCAATAACAATAAAAACGATCACAACTTTCTCACTTACCAATCGTCCTGTCACTGCAATTGAGCTCTGATACCAAATTATGATGTGCCACAAAATTAGGATTTGCTCTTATACCAAATTTTTTATGATATGCCTAAAATTTCTAATACTGAGATGATTAGTGAATCGCAACACATTTGATTTTTCATAATTTGGATGCAAAGAAAATAAAGGGATATGATCGATGTTGATTGCGGATGCACTTAATCAACTCGAAATATACACTCTCTCTCTTGATATGACTCACAAGAAGGATTGAATGGTTGTTCGCCACAATCTATATGATTGATAAGATCAGAAAAACTCGCCACAATCACAATTTGATTGATAAGAGAAATTGAGGGAAAATCCTCAAAACAAGTTTTCAAGTGACCAAAAGCTATCTAAGGTTCAATAAAACAAAAGAAAACGAATTAATTGAAAATTACGTTTTTGGTCAAAGGTCAAGAAGTACGTCGCTGGCATTGAAGACATGCACTACCGACGTTGAGCTGGTGCACTTGAAAATCTGAGGCTTCCATTTTTCTCTTCACGCCCATGACTTTTAGCTCTTAAATTGGTATACCACCAGCGTTGATTAAGATGTTGCTAGCCTTCAATTGTTCTTTGATTGCAGTATGTTTCTTTGTTTTCTTCATCAATTGCAAACTTATCCTCATCAAGCTTGGAAAAACTTCCTTTGCATATCCTATTTGATTCCCATGAGTTTTGAACGAGTCCTTGACTTCTTTTAGCAATAGATATCATGGATCGATTCCCATCACCTTAACTTA
The DNA here is from genome assembly GCA_024138025.1 of Combretum micranthum. NCBI lineage: Eukaryota > Viridiplantae > Streptophyta > Magnoliopsida > Myrtales > Combretaceae > Combretum > Combretum micranthum. The sequence goes on along the minus strand of JAMXBD010003669.1, from coordinate 82,176 downwards.
GGGATAAGGAACATTTCAAGGCTCGCTAGGTCAACTTCCCTGTGGTTAACAGTCACTCCCCATATAATGCAATCTTCGGGAGGGCAATTCAATAAGCTTTTGGGATATTAGTATCACAAACCCACTTGAAGGATAAGTTCCCAACCTTTACCGAAGTAAGTGTATGCAAGGGAGATCAAGAATAGTCACAAAAGTTATACCTCAAGGTCTTAAGGGGGGGTCGGGTATGTGTAATGGATTTAGAACTTAAGCATAAGTTTGAAGGAAAGAATGGCCTAGCTAAAAGAATGGAAGAGGTCATGTTGGACGATGAACCTAAGCACACAACTAGGGTCAAGATCTCTATTCTCCCTAACCTTAAAGAGCAGTTGATCACGTTCTTGTGGACGAACAAAGATGTCTTTCCATGATCACCTTTAGACATGTTGGGCATCGATTCAAATGTGATTACCTACCAGTGAAAGGTAAACAAGACATAAAAACTAGTCCGCTAGAAGATCGGGCACGTTGCAGTGGAAAAGCAGGCCACGATTGAAGAAGAAGTCTAGAAGCTTCTTTGAGCTGAGTTCATAAGAGAAGAAAAATACCCCACTCGGTTGGCCAACATAGTATTGGTCAAAAAGGCCAATGGGAAATGGTGCATGTGTGTTAATTACATTGACCTCAATAGAGCATATCCTAAAGATTGCTTTCCCCTACCATAGATAAATAAGCTCATAGAGAGCACCTCGCGTTATGAGTTATTGAACTTAATGGATGCCTTCTCTAGGTACAATCAGATGAAGATAAACCCCGATGATGAGGTACACACCTCGTTCTTTACTACCTTTGGAACTTAATATTTTAGGGTGGTGCCGTTTGGACTAAAGCACATCGGAGTTATGTTCCAATGGCTGGTGACCAAGGTCTTCAAACCATAAATAAGGAGAAACATGGAAGTGTACATTGATGACATGATCATCGAGAGCATTAAAGCAACCAAACACCTTTAAGGTCTAGAAGAAACATTTGACAGGCTCCACTTCTATAACATAAAGCTAAACCCTTAAAAAAGCATCTTCGGAGTTGCTTCAAGTAAGTTTTTGGGCTAATTGGTCTCTTATTAGGGGATAGAGGCCATTCTCAAAAAGATCAAGGCAATAGTAGACATGTAGCCTCCTACCTTGGTGAAGGAGTTCTAGAGGTTGGCAGGACGCATAGCCACCCTGAGTAGATTCTTACCACAGAGCATGGACAAGTGTTTCGAGTTCTTTAAGATAGAAAAGAAACTGAACAAGTTCAAGTAGATAGAAAAATGCCAACAAGCTTTCGAGGAACTAAACCTATCTACTATGTGAGTCACATCCTATAGAGGGTAGAAGAGAGGTACTTGAAGCTCAAGAAGTTTGCCTTGGTATCAGGGAAGATGATGAAGTACATAACGAGCTTAATGCACATAGGGTTCGGTTCCAACCCTGGGAAACTATCAAAGCCCAAGCCCTAACAAACTTTGTAGTTGAATACACTAAGCCAAAAGAGCTCGATGAGTGCAATCTCTCATTGTGGACACAACATGTGGATGGATCCTTCTAGGGGAGAATGGGGATGGATTGGTGTTAAAAGACCCCATAGAATCAGTACTTGTTATGCTTTAAAGTTTAGATTTCCTACAATCAACAATGAAGCAGAATATGGAGCCCTTATGGTAGGAGTAAAGCTGGCTAGAGATATTAGAGCTAGTAAGTTGGAAATTTTTCTAGATTCAATGTTGGTATTATAACAGGTCAAGGGCAAGTGTGGGGATAAGGATGAAGGAATGACTAAGTATCTAAATGCCGTAAGAACACTCCTTATGGAATTCGATCCTTGGGACATCATTAAGATCCCAAGGACTGAGAACTCTAAAGCCGATAATCTCTCTAAGCTTGCTTCAATAACGGTGCCTAACCTAAAAAGAACAAGAGAGAGAATATTCGTGGAATACCTCCTAGACAAGACTACCACAAAACAAGCACATGAGTTGCTTGACATGTGAGTCAAACCGACCTTTCCATGTTAGATGGACCCGATCATTAGCTACCTTAGGGATGGAGTCTTACCTTAGACAAGAATAAAACAAGAAGCCTCATGTACAGGGGAGCAAATTACATACCCATCAATGGTACACTATATAAGTGAGGCTTTAGCTTCCTTCTATTAAGATGCTTATGCCCCAATGAAGGACGTCGTGTCCTCAAAGAGTCGCATATGAGAGAATGTAGTAACCACATCAAGGCACAATCCTTATACATCAGGGTGGTACAAGCAAGATACTATTAACTAACCATGAGGAAAGACACTGAATAATATGTGAAAAGATGTGAAAGTTGTCAAAAGTGGGTAAAGATTGAGGCAGTGGCCAAGGTAACAGATAAGAATGTACTTAACTTTATCCACAACAAAATATTGGTTAGTTTTGGAGTGCCCCACTCCTTGGTCATGGATAATAATAAGCAATTCAACTGCAATGTCATGAAAGAGTTTTGTGCCAAATACAAGATCATGCCACATTATACTTTAGTGACCCATCTACAGGCTAACAAACAGGTCAAAGCCATAAACAAAACCAATATGGCAAGTATCAAAGCTCGAGTAGATTGCCTTAACAGAGAATGGGTATACGAGCTTCTAAGAATTCTATGCATATACAGAACCACTAAACAGACATCAATAGAGGAAAGCCCCTTTAAACTTGCTTTCAAAAATGAAGCTGTACTCCCCATCAAGCTTTAGCTCCCTATTATATGAGTCCAATCCTTTAATGGCATAGTGAATTGAGTCGGGTTACAAACCGAGGTAGATGCTATGGAAGAAATCTGAGATCTCCTAAAGAAGAGGATAACCACCTATCAGCACAAAGTAGCTCATTACTAAGACAAGAAAGTCAGATACAAAGTCTTTTAACCTTGGGACTTAGTTTGTAGAAAGCTTGAAGTAATAGAATCTAAAAGAGGGAAGATAAAAGTTCTCCCCTAATTAGGAAGACCTAGTATGGATTAAGGAGGCTCTAGGCTACAAACTGCAAACTTTGGACAAGGAACCCATCCCCAGGACATGGAACGCCAATAACCTTCAGAGGTTTTTCACATGAATTTCACATGACTCCATGAAAAACACATCAACCCTTCCTTGCTAGAGCAATCAATAGCCTTGCAAAGCTCCTAGAAAGAGAGACTCGATTATGTCAAGATTTAACAAAATGAAGTTATGAAGTTCCTACACAAGTTTCTCTCCATATTGATCAGATACAAGTAGGGTCGTATGACCTTCCCTATATGGGTTCAACCCATTATGTCTAACTTATGGCAATGAGCAAGGGACATGGGAGTTGATGATCTCTGCCCTCTTATGCTCTAAGTTTGATGAGGGGTCATGGGAGCTAATAAGCTCCACCTTCATGCAATGGTTGGATAACTCTCTTTTAAAGGTAACTCCCATATTCTAAGTCTGGTAGGGATCATGGAAGCTAATGAGCTACACCTTTATGCGCCGGTTAGGTAATTCTCTCATGAGGGTAAGTCTCATTTTCTAAGTATGGTGAGGGTCATAGGAGCTAATGAGCTCTGCTCTCATACGCTGGTCAGATAACTCTCTCTTAAGGGAAAACCCCATATTCTAAGTCCAGTAAAGGTTATGGGAGCTAACGAGCTCTACCCTTATGCACTGGTTAGGTAACTCCCTTTTAAGGGTAACTCCCATATTTTAGGTCCTGCAGGGGTCATAAAAGCTAATGAGCTTCGTCTTCATACGCCAGTCAGGTAACTCCCTCTTAAGGGTAACTCCCATATTCTAAGACTAATGAGCTTCGCCTTCATTTGAGGGGCAAGCATACCAAACCCCAAACAAAAAAGAAAGGAAATAAAACTACACGTCTAATTCTAGGGCCCCCTCCACTCGAGCCCTTTCTAGCATAAGCATCTTTACCTTCATCACCTTCCCCATCATCTTTATCCCCAATGTCCACGTCACTATCCTCACTACCTACTTCATCATCAATGTCATTGCCTTCGAGCATCCTATATAGGTCACTAGCCATGAAGTTTAGGTTAAGGTCAGGGTATGTCTCTAAGATCAACCTCTGCGTGAACCCCATAGTCTCTTCAATGACCTTTTGTGCATCACGCCACTTTTGGTTGACCTTTATTCTCTCAAAGAAGGTATTCTCAATGCCTGGAAGGATGACTTCCCTTCTCTACGTCTCGAACCCCACACTGAAGGTTGTTAACTTTCTCCTATATTGATGAAAAAAATATTTATCTACACGATGAAAAAAAGGAATGAAAAGTAATAATAACTAGAAGTGAGTAAAGAAGAACAAGGGACACATGTGGAGATGTTTGGCCATTATAATCTCTCTAGGGTTTATCCTCCACGACAGCCTAAGCTACCTTTGCTCGGATCACCCTTGCCTCAAACATGTCCTTGGTGAATGTCTCTTCATAGCATTTTTGGGACAACTCATCCGTTTGCTCATCATTACTCAAAGACTTTGGTAACTAGCCTTAGCTTCACACTCCAACTTGGCAACTCTCGCCCTAAGCACCTCGACCTCACTTAGAATGGTAACTTGGTTCACCTCATAGGACTTTAACCACGCCTTGATCTCCGTAACCTCACCATTGTTCTTCTTAACAAGATTGCAGATTTGTGCAAGGTATGTACTCACCCTCTCCTAGGCTTCATAAACTCTACTCTATAATTCTCACGCTCACCAATCGATGCCCAGGGATCCTGAGAACAACAAAAAGACATCAGACAAGCTAAGCTAGGCGTAATAACAAACAACTAAGGAATTGTTCTTAATAACAACCCAATCTTCTAGAAGAAGCCGAGAACTAAGGTCATCCTAGTCGTGAGCTGGAAAAACAACAAAAAATGATAAGAAAAGCCAAAACAAAAGCGAGACACGTGAAGCATAGAAATCGGGCTTTTACTTCATAGCTGCTCTCTACAAAGAAGTCCAATATCCTATCTATATAGTCGTGCTCATCTAGCTTTCCCCTCAAAGAATTTTTCCATGCAATCCTAAGGAAGGGACTCATATCCCTCTCGTAAATATACTAAGTAATGTCCTCCCCCAACTTAAAGGGACGAGCATAGATCTAGAAGTATGGGAATAAGGGGCATAGGCCCCTCGGTAAACCCCCAGCGAGACACCCGCACCTTCCACCTCCGATCTCTCTCTCTCCCCTCAGGAGCTTAGTAACCTCCCCTCCAGCATTAACAGCCTCAACATAAATATTCTTAACGAGCTTTAAGCTTACTATAGAATCGCCATTCAACCCTCCTCTAGATACAACTATTAGAAGCATTCATGAATCGCCTATTAAACAAACATCATAATCATAGCAAGAATCAATGTACCCATAGCTTGAACCTTTCGAAGAGGTTGAGACAATGGCTCAACCGCCTCTGAGCTTGACTCATCCAGCAAGGCATCGAACCTTGCCCTCTTTGCAGACGAAGCATCATTACTGCTAGCATCACCAATACGAAAGGGCTTCGACCCCCCTCCACCAATAGTAGCTACATCCATAAACCTATTAGAAACAACCTTCTCCTTCCCCTTTGTATTCTTCCTCTTCTTTAAAACCTCTCTATTCCTTGAAATGCTAAGCTTTCGGCCACCGTAAACACAATATCCGCAACATGCAAGTTTGAAAACAAGGAAAAAAAAAAGAGAAAAAACAATAAAATGAAATAGGATGCTGGTGCTTAGTAACTAATAGGAAAAGACCAAGCGAATGTCAAAAAATGTTGGGGGGGGGTGGGTGGGTGGGGGAGGTGGTTGGTGAGGGGTGGAGGCATATGGTCACGGTGAAGAAGAAAGGATGATAAATTATACCTTCATTTGGAGGCTCGCGATCAAGCGGAGAGTCCAACATGTAATTCTCCACCACGAACTCATGAACTCACAAATTTTCCCAACTGTTGCAATGTCATTAGGACTAAGCCCACTAAAGTACAACCTTCTGTTTGGTTGGCATCAAAGCAACCAGAAATCTAACACATACTGATGCTTCTCCTTAATAATTACTACCTACCACCACTGCTTCCACTTAAAATTAGCCTGCCTATTAAAGAGCATCCAGTCGCACTCTTTTCACTTAGCAAATTAATACCACCCTCCTAAAGAAGTCTTGTGAATGGAATGGCAAGAAAGCAGCACCACAGTAGGTCTTACCTTCATAGCCCGACACAGAGCCTCGAAAGCCATTAGGAATTCCATGATTTAGGAAGAAGTTAGGCGGGAGAGAGTCTAAAATATATCATGCATTCTCTTTGAAAATCGGTGAAGGATGAGGTTGTAAATGAGTCGAGTCGAGTCAAGACAATGTTAAGCTCAAATTCGACTTAAACGTAAAACTTGAAGCTCAAAACTTGACTTAAACTAGATCGAGCTTTGATTTTTAAGCTCGATCTTGACTCGAATTGAAACTTGATAAGCTTGAGCTCGACTCGATTAAATTTAATTATTCCTAAAAAATCAATTAAACTAAAAAATAAATTAGGATTTACGAATATAATTGAGTTTTTAGTTAATTTTGTCTTAAATATAATAAATGTGGAATATTGCACATGAAGGAAAAATCAAGGTACGAGATTCGACTTTAAAAATAGAAAAAAATAATTTTTTATAAAAAAAATTATGAAAAGATAGATTAGGCTCGCGAGCTACTCAAATCGAGTATTTTATAACTTGAACTCGATAGCTACTTGAGTAGCTTAAACTTGAGCTTGACTCGATTATAATTGAGTGGAATTCAGTTATCATCGAGTCAATCTCGAGTAGCTCATGAGTCCTCTCAACTCATTTATATCATATTGAAGTGCACCTTCACCTCAAGCTTAAACAACTTCTTGTAAGGAGCAAACTTCCCATCCAACAATCACATCCTGTAATTCTTTGCGCAGCCAACTAATCTTTCATGGACTAGTCCTGGCCATATGATCCTTTATGAAATCATTAGTCTCCTCAGACATGACCAAACTTCGAACCTCATCATATCATCAAGCCACGATCGCCCTACAAAAAGAAGAGTGGGAGATTCCTTCTCCTCTGTATCCAACTAATAATTATCCTTTAGCAAACAACATACCTTATGGCTTTGTGCCGTATAGAAACCCTCACTTACCAAGGTAAGGTCTAAAGACTCCTCATCACTACTAAAAAAATAAGCATTGAACTCATCATCAACACATCACCAATGGGGCCCTTGCCCACATTAACAATGCCCTTGCCCCATTTTTTGGTAAGAATAGATGTTGGACATACCTAGCCTATCTCAATTGGACAGTAGGCCTAATAGGAGACTTGCTAAAGCAACCTCACTGGAGAAATTAGTTAGACCAGTTGCATTTTCCATTAGTAAAACCGATGATGTCAAAACCAAATCAAATTGATTGGTTCTATTAGAACCTACCTCAAAAGTAAGCTGGTTCCTACCAATGAACCTTTTTTTTTTCTTTTTGTTAAAGGGGCCAAACCCAGGTAGCCTAGTTTGTTCAACTGTAACCTAGTTAACTTAGGTGAGTGATGTGAGTTGGAATGCATCTTCTTTAAAAAAAAAAAATCAAAAAGTGTTAAAAGACTGTAAAGAATAGATCAAGCTTCCTTCTTCTTCTTCCTCTTTTCTTCTTTTTCTTTTTCTAACCTTAACTCCAACAATTCAAGTATAAGACATTCCTCAAAGGCCCATCAGTTTATGTCCTCCTCTTCTCAACTTTATTACTAACAATCCCACCACCAAAGTCTAACCCAACAACACTAGAAAGTGATTGGAGATTTGTTGATGACTCAATAGTGGAAAAGAGCCTCCTCTTTCTGGAATGAAGAGATTTAGGACCACGTTTGAGACTATGGTATGTGTGGCTTTATACAATAACAACTCCTATAGCCATCATGCTCTATTCAAGTGATCCATTATTATCCTTTCTCCTCTTTTTTTTGCTCGAAATCTCAAAATTAATATTAAAGGAACCAAATTTAGTGAAGATTGATCTAGAAATTAGTTAAAAGTTCTCAACTTTAGTGTTATTGGATTATGGGTATAGCTTCTTTTAGGTTTGTTGAATTTAGAACTGTCATTGAATGGAGGAGATGGGTCAGCTACTGGGCTTTGTTTATTTTAAGAGAAATAAGAGAGAGAGACCCAGCACTATTGTAAGTTTGCGGCTTTGTTTGTTTGTTTACAGTGGTAATTTCCATTGATGAGTAGGGATTTTTCGTTTTAGGAGTAATAATTTACTATTGATAAGGAGGGATCTTTTATTATACATTGGTATGTTTACCATAATTAAGAGATTAAAAGAAAAAAAAAGTTGGAAAAATAGAAGACTAATGATAACTTTCATGATTCCATTTACAGTTTCTATATTAACAATTACCAATAAATTGACTATTTTCATGAATTTTTTTTTTTCCAGTTAATTTCCAGTCACTTCTACTATAAAACAGATGATTTTTTCTTTTTTCCCAGAAGAGATGAATATTTATTTGAAGAAAAAGGAAAAACGAATTTTTTTCAGTAACCTCGATTTGACCCTATTTGAACCTGGTTCAATCCCTGAACCCTTAAATTGTCTTGTTCAACCTTCAATTTGGTTCTAACAATAATGAGTGAAACATAGACAAGAATAGCATATGTGAGAAGATGACAAGGAGTTTTTAGGAAGGAAGTGAAAATAGCGACAAAAACGGAGAATGTCAAATCCCGAGAAAAGTTCCCTTTATATGCATGCATGAAGTGAAGCAACCTTTTAGAAAAGTTGGCTTTAGAAACAATGTAGACGTTTCAATAAATCATTCCATCTTAACAACTAGAGACCTGATAAGTCGATTATACTCTATTCCATTCATGGGAATTTGGGCTTGATTTGATTCAATTTTAGATAAATTGTTGTATTTTCAATTTTATTGTTTAAATGTTGTTTTTCATCTCTTATAATCAATAAAAAGAAGCAAAATGTTTCAATTAAATTTGGAGTAAAACAACATGAATGAGCAAAGACAAGCTCTATCATGGTTGCCAAAGACTCCAACCGAGAACAAGGACAATGCAAAACAAGGAAAAATTCCTAATCACGCCTAAAACCAAGCCCTTAATTAGAGTCGCGATTCAAAATGACACAGCCGTGCAACAAATAGACTCCTGATCGTATCTGTAACAACACCCTTGATTTCACTCAAGGTTCACTTGAATTTATGCGCGCCTGAAATGAGCTAAGTACAAGATGAATCACGCCTAAGGACAAGCCCTCAATTATACCCATGGTTGAAGTTGAGCTTAAAATCATGATTTTCAAGAAGAAATCACAACTTAGATCTCAGCTAATCTTCAAAGCCTTGATCAGCTTCGCAAAAAGTGACACTGTCGAGGCTGTCATGTACATGTTGCCCTAATTCAGCACACGTAAAGATAAGGAAAAAGTTTATTATAAATGATCTACCATCTAAGCGAATAAAATCTTTATGATTTCTATACTTGTCGCTTATAAATAAATGTGCACAAGCTCCAATAAGGAGTGTACCATATGTAATAAATTTCACTATCCTAGAGTAGAGTAGAGAACGAATTCTTAGTGAAAGAAAATCCTTTTTTTTTAGAAAGGAATTCTGAGTTTTCTATGTAATTTCATTTTAAACCTGAAGTTTGTTTTTACAAGACCTATTTTTGCTTAATTTATAATATTCATTTATATTTTCATATTATTTCTCTTTAATCTATGCTTTATGTTTACATCTATGGAAAAATAATCATCTTAGCTTAGGGTTTGTGAATCTAAATCCTTATTCATATGATTTCAAATGAGTTTTAATTAAATATTTACTTGGTATTTGTATTTAGTAGCTCAAGTTTATTTTTGTAGTTCTAATTGTGTTGTGCACCCATTAGATCCATGTCTGATTTCAATTAAATAGATTAAGATATCATCTTTTGAATAGATCTAGGCTACTAATGAAGTTTCTCATAATCACCTTGAGAGAGGGATGGTAAAACTTTCTATCACTTAGTTTAAATTTCCGAAATAGGTTTTTAATCAAAAGATTCTTAATTTTTATGCGGATCTAGATCGCGGATAGCTTGTAAGGAGATTCCGATGGTTTGATTTAGATCTAGAGTTTCAAATTTTGAGAAAAGCTTTAACTTACATTCATAAGTCTGATAGTGCAAATATACCTAGCAAACAACTCTCTGAGTTTGTTAAGAAATCACATGATAAGGAATTGATGAAGCAAATCTTAAGTGAGTACAATAGATGCTGACAATCCCAAGGAATATGACTTACAAACTTTTATTCTAAAATTTTACCCTAAAAAGGTGTACATACTCTTAGCCTTAACCCTACTTTAGTTTTTGCTATATTTTGCTAAATTTTTGTTTGGCTAGATAATAAATAAAAAGTGAGTACAATAGATGCTGACGATCCAAGTAATATGACTTAAACTTTTTATGCTACTTCAGTTGGTGCTCCTATATTGGTGATTGCAATCGAAGTTAAACAAACTATTAGCATAATTTAAATAAAATTTTGAAAACTTCGACTTCATGTTTTGTAAAATGATCCAACCTAGTAAACACCTTATTAGAAAAACTACACAACAGGCATGTACACATCTTTTCAAACTTTAAAATTCTTCAGTTCTCGTGCCTCATTAAGTAAGCTATATAACTGCAAGTATGAGTTCATCATCCTAACAATAGCCCTTAAGTTGACATCACTAGAAATGTAGCTCAGATACTAGGCTACACCTATGGATTTAGCTCAAACAGAAAGAGACAACTACCCAACTTCGATGCAACCTAGGACATAAAGTATAACCACTCTCTTCACTTGTTTGCAACGGGATCGACTAAGACCTACTAGGTTAGAGCTTAAGATTAATGGGCCTTCAAGTCCAATATTAGCTCTAATGAAGCCTACTTCATGAAGGCCTTAAGGAGAAGCCATACTCTGACACTAAAGAAGGATTCATGAACGAACTCGACTTCAACCTCATCTATGGAGGTTGGGAGCAATGAAGTCACATCAGTAGTGTCGCTCGACCTTAATAAAGGGCCCACAATGACCTAACAACCGAATCTCGCTAGCAATTTGCATCCATCCGGTTGCCTTCCATACCCAGCATATCCGTGCTACAATATAGGTACAGGCATGATCCATGCCTAGCATTGTTGTACCCTGCAAATTAGGACAGCAAGTGGCCCAAAGGAAATCTGTTATGTGTAAAGAATGTCTCGTGGCCCCTTAGAGTTTTTTATGGCCACAAGTGATAAGGTAACCGTCTAGATTCGCTAAGAAAGTAAGAAGCTCGTGACTACTCTTGAGATAGTGCTTCATGCTCTTAAGAACCCTTAGTCTAACTCAAGCATTGGAGTGGCTACACTGAATAACCCTTCAGCATACCACTGATCGAGATTTTATATGATCACAGGTTCACGGTGTTCTCACACCTCCATCTTCCACTTAGGGAGAAGGAAAATCCCTACCAATGAATTTGGCACCTGTAATAGGTGGACTTATGGTTTTGAGGCTGGAGATGGTGGTTGTGGTGTTTTTTAGTGGTGGAGATTGCTATGTGTTTATGTTACGAGTCATTGGGTTGTCTTGTTGGTGGTTTCATGTGTCTGAGTTCTAGGTTTATTGAGTCTTTGAAGAGATGGGGGATCTCAATTTGTGCTTGTGTGTGTCTTTTAATCTACCAAAAAGAGAGAGATGGTCCATTTTTACAGAGTAAATCAGCCATTAATGGCCGTTATAGGAGCTTAAAGGCTAGCTACGCTTACAAAAGTTTTGATTTTTTATTTCTTTATGGAAGCTCGAAAGGTGCAATTCTAAAATAATTGGTCTTCTAGAATTAGTTTTTAAGCCCATAAGTACCAAAATCAAGCTCGTCTTAAGCTCACATTAAGCTATAATGGTGTGGGTCTAAGAAAGGAGATGATATGTGTGGAAGCGATAGGGTATGTGGAAGCCATGGCCAAGGAGAAAAAGAAAGAATCGCAAATTGCTAGTCCCAAATTCCTAACTTTATGCTTGCAAATTGTGCTCTCAACCACTTGACCAAGACTTAGTTCTTAGTTTTGTTATGCATTTAAAATCTGTTTAGCTTATTACATCTAGGACCAATCAGAATCTAAACAAAAGAGGCTTTAACGAATATGGGCCATGATCTACTTTTGTTTACAAAAATAGCCCATCACATTAGAGAATAAACATTAAACCTCAAAAGAAGCTAAATTACATACAAATATTATAAGAACATGCATACATACGTATTATATTAAATATGCGCATACATATACACATACTAGCAATTTTTATTTTTCTTTTTATTTTTCCTTATTACGAATTTACCTTATTTTATAATCTCCATCTGAACCTATTCACCTAAAGAGGGGGGGTGGGTTTGGATTTTCTAACTCCTAAAATTTTCAGTTTTTTAGTTTTATTTGTATATAAATTTATTTTTACTCTTACTATTTTTACATTTTTTTTTCATTTTTTCTATTATTTTCAAAATATATATATATATATTTCTTCTTTTATTAAGAGGACATGAATGGCGTTTCGACTTCTACAAACTTTGCTATTTAGAAGCATACACTATCCTTTTTATAGCATGAGTCTTCACTTACAACCCTAGTTGTTATTATCAATACATTTCACTACCCATAACTTTGATTTGAATCCACTATCTTAGAGCTCTAATGGTTTCGTTATGTACCACATATTAACTACCATCATGAGGTGGTTTTTACTCTAAAACCGTATTCATTCCTTGAACTCATCACTAAAACTTCAATTACTAGTATTAATTTCTTATTCATCCTTAAATGTTGCATATCTACTACCCATGCCCTCCATGAAGAACAACACGGACTCTAAGCTTCAAACTGCATCTTCATCTATTGGGGCCAATGGAACCAATCCTTCCTCCTTTGCGAGCCAAGAGGATCCAAAAGCATCTAGAGCTAACCTACACTACCATCACCCCTATCATCACTAGATCCATCACCTAAATCATCTATTGATTTATCATTAGCCATGTAAGTATCAAAGTTGCTATACCTCTTGGAATCATCGGTTTTAGAGTTAAATATCTAAAGATAGATATTGCCTACTTCTTAAGTCTTAGGAATACCCTAAGATTCAACCACTTGGCTTTTAACATAACCACCAATGGGCATAGAGCATAATTTTAACCTTGTTCATTTGCATCTCTATCTTCTTAGCTCAACATGTCAACACAAATTAAGTGTCTTTACTTAACAACATAAATCAAATTGATATTTACACCTTAAAAAGAACAATTGTTTTTCTTTTCGTTACAAAATGTTGCCAAGAATAACTCTAAAAGTTGGAAAAATAGTTCTATATTGGATCCTGCTCACCATAGCACAATAGACTTATAATTTTCCATGGTCATGATATATATTCACAATATTTATAAACACTTATTACTGGATCAATGATAGGATTTTCAAAAAAAATTAATAAAAGCATTGTCAAGTTACATCACGATACAAAAATAATTGAAAAATAGTGAACAAAACAGTTAAAGAAAGAAAATAAGAGGAACAACTTATAAATTACTAATTAATATAGTAGTCATTTGAAAACACAAATCAAACCACAGTATCGATGATAAAATATACCATCATCAGCTCAAGTTTAGGTTTATATAATATAATATAATATAATATAATATAATAATATTCCTAGAAAAGACATGTAGAAAAATTACGACATATTGCAAGAAAATGAGAGGAAGAACTGATAGTGATTGTGCCCTAAGCTAATCATTGGATATTGTTATCCTTATATTTTGTTAATAAGGAGGCATTTATTATTATATTGTTTACATATTTACTTTATAATAATGTCCATGAATAATCATATACTATTTCAAATGTCCTAGATTCTCATTCTTTTGAGAACAATAATCAATTAAGTCTAGTATGATGTTTGATTGATGATCATGAGATGATTATATGGATGGAGATACAAATAAAACTTATAGGTACATGTTGATGGACTAAAAACTAAACTGACCTGCTATGAGATCACTACATGGATAAAAGTAATAAGTGATTCTTATAATAGTATGTCATTGTATCCTTAAACCTGAAATCACCACGCATTCCATATAAGGAACATTAGGATTTGACAATCAAACATTATTTTTACCAGATAATAATAAATGTTGTGATTGAGCAAAGTGTGAATCATGTAGAGGGAGATGAGACTAAGATGAGATTTGCCCTCTCATTATGGGAGAGATATCTCAAATAAATTGATAATATGATCAATGTCAGTTGTTTTATCAGTTAGTTGGAGTCGAGAAAAAATAAGGTTGAATAATTAAGAGTGACATTATCCATGCCTTGTGTGTTCATTCTAGTTATCGTGTGACAAAAGGATTATGATATAAGTCTTGGATTAGTTTATGTTAGATTGATGAACTTCATTTAATTTAGGTACTCATAAAGTCTTGTTAGAAGCCACTTATGACTTATGAGCCTAAAATAATATTTAGACTCACTACCAACATTAAATGAACATATCTTAATTAGATTATCCTATCCAAAATAAGAAAGTGTGGTTTTATTTTGAATTAAAAGATTTATTTTTAATACAATTTTAAAATAAAAGGGTAATGGATAATAATGAATCTTAATTGCTTATCCCAAATAAGAAAGGATGTGATGAAAAAGATTAATTTTATTCCATTAGATATATATATATATATATTATATCATGCTTGTCTCTTGTAATACATATGAAATATTTAGAGAGAGAGAGAAAAAAAAAACCCTAGAAACACAATTTTAATAAGAAAATATGATTTACTGTATAGAGAGAAAACAAGAGATCAGCAATAGTAAATCGAAGGTGCTAGCTCACCTGTGTTTTCTTTTCGAAACGGGTTTGTTTGTGTGGATAGCAGTAGAGGGTCTTTGCAAGAAGTAGCACGTAGATCCAATGATTTATTTGTAGACCACATGTAAATTTTCTTGGAAAAGAACCCTTCATCTACATTTTTAGACAGCAAAAAGGTTGGTACTTCTAATCCCTTTGACAATTCTGTTGAATCGCGTGGATCTTGATGGGATTTCTAGAGAAATTTTATTTTGCTGTGTGATGTGATAACATTTTTAGTCTCCAAAAATCCCAACAATAACTTACTGGAGTTGAAATTAAGGAAAACACGAATTTGGGTTTCCCATGAATTGGGGTAAATTTGCACGATCTAAAGAAGTTGCCTAATGCAATTAGTTAAACCATAACTTTGGATTTTAGCAAATACATAAATGTAGTTGTAATTGAAAATTTAGGAAAAATTGTAATTTCAGAGAAATTTCACATTCCGAATAAAGAAGAAGAGTTTTGGCATGGAGGTTATAGTTCATTGAACTCGTATCTTCAAGAGACAAGCTTAGCTTAAGGCCAATAACTTATCTCTTAAAGTGATAAGTTCAACCACTAATGAAGAGATGAGTTCAAGCTATTTATTTTTTAGATTATTTTGGTCTAAGTTGTATTTTTGTAATTTTTTGTTAATATATATAGTTATCCTTTTGCCTTCTATTCCTATTATAATTTTATGGACTTTATTCTTTGTAATATTTAGTAAATGTTGATAAAACATATGACATGGATATTAAAAAGGAATCATAAAGTAACTAATTAATTTATATAATAAAAGAATTTTTTTTTCATAAATACATTTTTAATCTTTAATGTTGCAACATTTCATTGTCTAGGTTCTAAACATTTTTTTATTTGTATTTAACTTCTCAAAATTTAAGAAATCTTGCAAAATTGGATCTTAATTAACAACTTAACAATTTGGTAATGCATGCCACATGGTGCCCTCCATTGGCCTAAATAATCAATTTAATTTAACAATATGTAATCAAACAAAACATTAAAGTAAATTAGAAAAATGGAATATTTATAAGGCCAGATGCAACCACATTGTGATCGACTACTTGAAGTGGGTCCTTCAACCACCATTCTTGGTTGCTCTCTTTTTTTTCTTTATTCTTTTTGAAAATAAGCTAGAATTTGAAGTACCACTAGTTCAAAACTTGTTATAAAATTTAGTATGTTATTTTATTTTCTTCTTATTTCGTTTTAGTCAACAGAGGCTTCCAGCAAGTTTCCAATCCCAAGGGTATTAGGTAGCCACCCCTTAGCTATATTTTATTTTCTTCTTATTTTTGTTTTAGTAGTAGGGGCTTCTAGAAAGTTTCCCAATCCCCAAGGGTATTAGGTAGCCACCCCTTCTAGCTGTATACATCAAACAACCCACTTTCATAAGAGTCGCAACCCACCTTATAGATGGTGGTTAATTTGACTAGAGGTGGTTAGAATGATATCCGTTTTCAATCTTCACAATTGTCTTTTTGCTTTTCGTTTGGATTTCCATAATTTTTTTTCTGAATTAGTTTTTGAATGATCTTAATTTAATTATCCTCTTACTTTGTAATATAATTTTAAGTCAATGAAGTTGCATCATTTCAAAATTTAATAGAAAAATTATGGGTAAAACACTTGTCTAGTGTTGTTTAAAAAAATATATACAAATACAATATACAAAAATAAATACAAAATTAGTGTCATTATGTCACATATTGGTTTAGAGATATACTTAATTTTACTTATATCGCATATAATACGAGCGATATAATGACCAAGAGGTATAAACTTTTTGAAGTTTATGTATTGCATTTAGGGTTGGCGATACGCTTGTATTGCATTTACGAAGAGCGATATATATCCATGCACGCATCTTTCCCAGCGCTTCTTCTACCATTAGAACTTAATTTTAAGCCTTTTGAGCTCATTTAGAGCACTTTTTTAACCATTTCCTTTATACAATTTATTAAAATTGATATCTAGAACTGCAAAGATCGAGTTTTCATGTCCTTCTTTAAAATCAAATTTTTTTTTCACCTTTTAGACATCCATAACTGCCGACCATTGGACTTCTGCAACAAAAAAACTAATGGCCGATTAAGTTCTTGCTCTCTCATTTACTTAGTGCTACCTGTATCTTCTTTTTCCTCCCTCGTTGTTCTTTCTCTCTCGAACTCTCTTGTCACGATCTCTCTCTCTAGCCTAGTCATTCTCGTCGATCCCACAATCCTCTCACATAATATTATGTGTATCGCATAATGAAGAGGTGTTACACATGAAAATCTATATTGCACAACTATTATGCGACAAAGCGATACTATTTATGTAATTTTTTCTAATTTTGTTTTATGTAATTTTTTAAAAAGGTATATTAAACATTTAATATTCTCAAAAAATAACAAGGTTAATAAAAGTGCATCTTTCGTAAAATTTTAAAAACATCAAAGACTTAAATAGAGAAGGAGAAAAAGGTTTGGAATTCAAATAGAAAACGTTGAAATGTTGGGTAGCAAAAATTTTTTCCCTTTCTTTCTCAAGATATTACATGACTTTTCATTTCTCCTATATTTTAGAC
Organism: Combretum micranthum; assembly: GCA_024138025.1. Classification (NCBI taxonomy): domain Eukaryota; kingdom Viridiplantae; phylum Streptophyta; class Magnoliopsida; order Myrtales; family Combretaceae; genus Combretum; species Combretum micranthum. The sequence goes on along the minus strand of JAMXBD010003669.1, from coordinate 64,655 downwards.
CTCTTTAGTTTTAAAAAAAATCTTTTATCAATAGAAAGTGTTTTCTATTAAAAGTGTTTCCTAAAACATACCATACTCTCTAAATAATTTATTATTTATTATAGTGAGTAGCTAGGGAAACATCCTTTTTCTTAAAAATATATAAATAATTTTAAAAAATTAGGATATTTCATAAAATGAAAAATATTTTTCATACTTTTAACCTGGCAAAAAAATAAAGATTGAATATATATATATATATATATATATATTTCCAAAATAAACAGGTGTTAGTTCTCTCCAAAAGCAAATTCTTTTATTGCAATTATAAAATCCACTTTCTCATGGGGTATTCACGGATCGGTTAACCGGTTCGTGATCCCTTTTTTTAACCAATTGTAATAATCATTTTTTTAATATCCCGATCCTTAACCAGTCTATTATAAATGGTTAACCATCTTAATAATTAATTATTTTGTTCGGTTAATTTTTTTTGGTTTTTGGTTTTAACTATTTAACGTAATGATTTCAACAAATCAATTGATACAAACTTATTTTTTAGCTTTTATCATAGATTTTTTTTCTTTAAATTATTGTATATATTACAAGAGCTACAAAAAAAAAAAAAAGGAAAATCAAATTAAGAAAAATGAGAAAAACAAGCCTAATGTATCATCATCAATAAAATCAAACCAAATCAATAACCACTATAACTCCTATAAACATAGGACAACAGTACTTTAATTAAAATCCAAAGAATATTTACATATGTAAATTATATGTAATGTAAATTGTATATATAATATATTTATAAATATTGAAACGATTAATCGTTCACCATCAGTTTTTTATGGTTACGAATCGAAACGAAACTAAAACCGAAATCAAAAACCAAAAAAAATAAAAACCATAATCCTAAACCGAAACCAATAGATAGGTTAACTATATTTTTCGAATTCATTTTCCGGTTTTTCAGCTTCATCGATTTTTTCACACCCCATAGCCAAGGATGTTAGCTTTCTCTAACCCGGATTTTGATCTATTCATTCTTTAAGTATTTCATTTTCTTATCGTCTCAACTGGTAAGTACTATAATCTTTATCTTTCCGCAAATATTTTATTCATGTATATAGATATATATTTATATGTATATATATTGTAACGCCCTAACCTAAAGGCGTTATCAACCGCCACGTGTCCTTAGAAGGTCAGACACGCTAAGGCTATAGATTTCTAAAACCAGAAATATGAATTTTTGAATATCACCAAATAACTTGCATATAAGGAAACTTTAAAACTTTTTCATATCAAAATAAATGTCCTTAACTCATAAATCAACTAAACATCAAATCTAAAAATAAGAAAATCCTTACATATAACAGTCTTTAAAAGCAACTAAGTAAATCATCATATGTTTCTTCTTCTCAAATTACTAATAACTAATCTCAATTATTAGCAGGATGGCCATAACCGCTATCGCTCTCCCCATCATCAACAAATATGTCATAGCCCATCAAATCATAAATCATAGAATCTTTACCTGTACCTGTGGAAAAAATAAGGATTGAGCGAAAAACGCCCAGTATGTCAAACCGAAAGCACATGCACATGCACATGAACACGCATATCACAATATCACATACAACTTATTTTCTAATGCAACAAACACAATTTAATTATATTTTCATTAGCTTGCGACCAACATAGTTTAGGACTATTGATCACTAGTCCTAAACCCGGAGTAACCTATGACCCAAATGAAAACCATATTATCATAATATATACATATATGGATGCATTCCACAATTAAGCTGGTAACGACTCCTAATCTACCAAAATCATCTCCAGGTATAACTCCATCAAGACACCGCCACACAAGGATTATCAGGTTGCCAGCGTTAATTCACACTACTGTCGTGGTCATTACTAACCACAATCAAACACAACCAACACAAGTTTCAATTAAAGTTAAATATGCGTTAAGTCAACTTTTGCAGCTAATCCTACAAGTACAAACAAAATACATGGTAAGATCGTACCTGATTTTATTTTAGGAATAGAACCCTAATTCACCAAAACACCTTTCTTCTATAAATTGTAAAGTCACAAAATCCTCAAACACCACAATTTAGGATTTTCTTCCAAATCTCAAAGAACTTTGATTCCTAACAATCAATATAAAAACTTTAACAAAAGATTATATTTTTAGATCATCTAAAGGGTTGAAAGAATCAATCTTACCGTTTTCCTTGTTTATGGAGTCACAAAATTTCCAAAAGATCAAAATTTTCCTTCACAATTCCTCCAAACCCTAGAATCCATTCAATACAAATTAAACCAAACCAATAAAGATCATTCCTTTTTAATCATAAGATTAACAACATATAAACTTACCTAGAATTGACTCTCAATTCTCCTTGATCACCAAAAATAAGATTCTAACTCAGTTAAGGTTCCTCTTCCAAAAGTTCCTTCAAAACCATAAACAATACTCTAAGAAACTAATATATATGTAAAATCCTATAGAAGAAAATATGGATCTAATTACCTGATTTGGACTATAGAATCCTTTTTAACACCAAATCCAGACCTCCAAGATAATCAGGGTTTTCTTCAATCCTCCTTCGAAAACAACAAACAAATTCTAAGGATACTATAGATTTGTAAATCTTAAAGAAAGAATGGTTATCAAATTACTTAGATATGATCATCAACTTTCCTTAAACACCAAATCTTCAGATTCTCCAAGAAAACTAAAACGATTCTCCAATTCTCCTTCAAAACAATATGAAAACTCTAAGAACTTGATAGATCTATGAAACCTAAAGGAAAAATGGATGATTTGATTACCTGATCTAGATTACCAAATCGTCTTGACGGCTATGAATTCGCCAGAGGATGTCTGCTAGGTGGGTTTTGGCATAGCAAAATGTGCCGAGCACCTCCATTTGCATGCTTTTATCTTGACATTTTTTCATTTAACTAGGATTCCTTTTCTAAATGGCCATGATGTCGGCAGCTTGGCATTTGATTTAGAGAAAACATTTTGTTCACGTTTCACGGGACAAGAAGTTCAGTTTTTATAGTAAATCATGGCTTCTTTTTCTCATGATTTCAATCATTATTTAAATTTTGTTATTGGTGTTTTTCCAACAAGATCTCCAAATCTAAAACCAGCTCATCAAGATACACTCACAAGAAAATGAAATACACTATCATTGCCCGTAAGGGTGGTCATAGTTCAATTAACTAGTTCGGGATCTTATTTTTTGAACCTAACTGTAATAAACGGTTTTTTAATATACCAATCCTAAACTAATCCATTATAAATGGTTAACTGCCTTAACGGTTAATCGATTTTTTCGATTAGTTTTTTCGGTTTTTGGTTTTTAAATATTTAACATAATGATTATGCAAAACTTGTAGTTAACCGTATTTTTCAATATGTTTATAAACAAATTAGATTATTTTTTTATAATTATATTAAAAAATATAACTTAAGAATGTAAGACATATGAAAGACTTATCAACATATGCGGTGTCATCAAAACAATCATTATAATAATCTTTTGCTCCTCTATTTTTATCAACCTCGAACAGTTGAGTTTAATACAAAATCTCAATCAATTATATAAGTGTATTATAAATTATATATATATATATCTATAAATATGGATTGGTTAGCCGAAACCATAAGTTTCTAGTTCTATAAACCGAACCGTAATCGAAAACTGAAAAAATTAAAAATGCTAATCTTAAACCTAAATCAATAGACTGATTAACCGTTTCTTTAGAATTGATTTTTCAATTTTAATTTGATTATTTTAAACATTTAGCATTTTTTTTTTTGGCACATCCTAATTACAGGTGGTCATACACAAGAGACCATCCTTCGCTAATATTTCTCATCGTAAGACATGCTTTCTACTATTCTGCAGTCATCAAAGGATCAAAGGTTCAATTCCTCTCACAGATACTTAGTATGGTGAGACAAGTGATGTATGCTCTATTGGGGTCACCAAATTATTTGATTTTTTAAAAATCTTTTTGTGTTTTTAGGTTATATGAAATAAAATTGTTTAAACTAACTTATATTTGATAGAAGGCACAAATATTATAAACAAACAAACAATTTTTGAATAAAATTATAATTTTTAGATAAAGCGAATTAAAACTAAAATTCAATCAATTAGTTTGTTATAATCCTCACAAGATTGATAGGGACTAATACTAAACTACTTCACTTATGGCTCGTTCACTTCATCGTAATGAGTTTCAATTCAGCAAGAATATAATAGGATCGTAATGACTATTTTAATGTTCACATAATATAAAAGGTAGAAAAAGTAATTATTAGAGTAAAATGTAAAATATTTATAATGTCTATCGTCTTTATCATAGAAATAGACGATAATTGTATATGTGATATTTTTAATATAGAAATATTTTAACAAAGTAAGAAAATAAATTATTAATTGTAATTCATGGATGTAGGGATATAAATAGCTTTTCATCATTTTATATAGTAGCAATTCTTTATGAATTGTCATTTCTCTTAAGTGAAAGCCACAATAGCAGCCTACATGTAATGGAAATGAATAGCAATCTATATGTAATGAAAATAAATAGTAATTTATATCAAGTGAGCATCATATTGGTATCTAATAGTCTCATTAACATAAACTTGTAAAAAAATAAACTCAACGAAACTAACGAAAAACTAGTACGCTTGGCCTATTTATATACCCAAAGTTAACACTATCATTGACTTAGGACATAAATGAAAACGAACGAAATAACGCAGCATAGAATAAAATAAGGACAGCTTCACTTCTAAAATATCTAAATAAAATATGCAAGACTTTAAATGAAATATAGAAAATATCCAAATAGTATTGAAGGCCAACTTCTTTACAAATGGAACGAACGTACACATAACCACAAGTACTTCAAGCTGGTGCAATTGAATTGGATAGGCTAACCTAGGGCAGTCAACCCCTAGTGATTTGGTTGGTCTTACTCGAGCCAGACTTTTTTAGTTGGCTCCGTGCAATCTCTCTTGATCTGTTTAGCTCTCTTCGATCCTTTGATGCGTAAATAGACCTTTACTAGATAAGATTTATCCTTGAATCCTAGATTCTTCTATGCTTGAAATTTCTTTGGTGTCTTTTCTCTCATGAAATGATTTTCCCTGAAATAAAAATAAACTTATTTGGCTCTTTGTTTTCCTCACAGGCTCATATTTTTCTTCTTGTATCTCTATTGGGGTCATGGAAGCAACATAAAAACTTATTAAATTTCTTATATTGTATAGGTATTCTTGTACTCATCATAAATAGCTTGATTGTCATATTTGTCAAGGTTTTCCTGATAGAACATCACAAACCACCGTATCAGTGTGGTCATTTATGGGTAAATGTAACTTTGCTTGTTTAAACACAAGAAAGATGCTCCGAGAATTCAACTAGCATAAACTGTACAACTTGGGATGTAGATTCACCTACAAATCCATTCTCTTATCAAAGTATTGTAACATCACATTAGTGCGGCTATCTTCATCAATAACTCATTTGTATATTTTTTTGGGTTGGACCAATTTATAGGCTTGACATATATTCCTTCATTGAATTAAACCTTCTTTTACTAGCAAACAAGAATCTTCTTGTGCAACTAGTATAGAATTTTTAATAGCTGGAACCACTACTTTTTTTCAGGACTTCCATAACATGAAATTTCATAACCTCTTCAATCACCTACTCTCCGGTCTTTATAGAACTCTCGTTTGCAATTGCCTTTTGAGGATTTTCAATTAGCACTTCACCTTAATCAGTGTAATCACCTTTATTAACATCTCAGTCCCCAACAACTTTTTCTATAGTAATGCCTTTGTCACATCTAACATTGTAGGCCTACGAGTGTGCATCTAGGTATCGCACTACACATGGCCTTAGAGTGATGTGTAATGACACGAAAGGGATAAACTAGAGAGCAATGGATAAAGAGGAGTTAATAATCTTAATTGGCTCGATTGCACATATGATGAGTGAATGAGCTATAAAATGTCAAACATCACTAAATTTATTGAAATAGTGTGTTTAATGTTTTGAAATAGAAATCCAATGGAATTTCTAGTTATCTAATGAAGAAGGATTGAGAGTATAACATCGGTGTAATTCGTTCAATCAAAATGACAATCAATGTTTGAGATTAGTCCTTTCATTAGTGGATATCAATACCCATTTTAGGTTTGCTTTAGTATATGATTAAGTGGCTCGACTCGCTTCAAGATTGGTTTGGCTCAAGCTTGATTAATAAACGAGCCGAGCCTGAGCTCAAAGTAAAGCTCGTTTATCTAAACAAGCCGAGCTCGATCTTCAATTTGAATAAGCTTGTTCAGGCTTGTGACTAGACTCGTTAGCAGGCTCATCAATAAGCTTGTTAGCAGATTTATGAATTTTTTTATGCATGATATATTATCTATAACTACATAATAAAAATAATAAAAACTAATTTTTATTTAATAATTATATATATATATTATAGCACCACTTATATATTATATTTTAAATTTAAAAAAAAATGAAAAATGGGCTATCTAAATCAATCGAAGTCGAACTTAAATATCAGGCTTGATAAAAACTCAGCTCAGCTCAAGCTCGTTTCATAAACAAGCTGAGCTCGAGCTTAAACTTAGGCTTATTTAACTAAATAAACCAAGTTCAAGCCTCAATTTCATGCTTGATAAAAAGTACGGATCGAGCTCGAGCTCGAGCTTACTAAATTTTAAACGAGTCGACTCCAAGTTTTTAAAAACTCAACTTAGCTCGGTTCGATTCGTTTGCAACTCTATGTATGATCCTTATTGAGAAAAATTATTAATCCAATGGATCCTACTTTAAATCCATCATGTCAATATTCCATGTAACTACTGGACTTTAAGCCCAAAACCTGACTTAGAAACTTTAGGAGGCTTATCAACTCTCATCTCCTTCTCCTTCTCCTTCATCAATTTTTGAATCTAATGACTTAGAAATTCTAGAAGGCTTACTTCTTAACCCCTTTTTTATTAAGTTACTTTAGAAGTTCATTAATTTCAACCGTTTGTCATTCCATACACATAAATTGTTAGATCCTTAATCCAATATTGGTCTTATATGTGAAATAATTATGTGTTGTGGGCTGTCACATTAAATTAAGCTTAATTAAAAGTGATCAATAAGGTTTCTAGTATTTGGGTTTTAATGTATCTAATAGGGTATGGCCCTTTTATGTGTAGAGACTTTATGGGTATTTTTTATTTTTATGATGGGCTAAAATAGGAATACCAAAAGATAACAACACGTTATCTCTATAAATAGTAGTTATGGTCCCCAGATCACACGTAGAATATTTTTTAGTCTCTTATAAATCCCATCATTAGAGAGTGCAGAGAGAAAACTAAAGGGATCTCTAAGAGAAAATGTGTTGATCTGAAAGGCCAACAGCACTGCTCTAAAGTCATTGCTTGCTATGGACTCAAGTACACTTCCGCTTAATTCTGTTTAATTTTTAATGAACAAACATGATCAATTTGGGTTTTAATATGTGATAATTTTCACATAAGGTTAATCTGGATTTAACAAGTGGTATCAGAGCATACATGTTTGATTATTAGGAATTACTTTCATAATTTATACATAGGGTTCTTTTCCCTATTTTTAAGAATTAAGGTTTCAAAGAGTAAAATTAAGAGGATTCATTTATGAACAAGAATTTTTTGAATTCTTGTAATATTAATATTCATGAATCTATTATTGAATACTCAAATATATATATATATATATATATTTGATCTGATGGTTGCCTTTTACTTTTGGATTTCTCAATCGTCCATTCTTCTATGGAATTCCCAAAACTTGTAATATAATTTTTTTTTGACAACTTTAACAGTCGTGAACGTTTTGGTTAATTTTTTGAAATGGTTTTTATTATTTTATTAAAATCATGATTTCAATGATTTGATAATCAATTGGATGGGAACATGAAAAACTCTCAGTTTTGTAATATATATATATATATGCTGTTTATTCATTTCGTTTTTGAAGAATTGTACGATCGAGCGTCTGAAATCGTGCGAATTATATCTGTGGTTAGTCTCCTTGTTCCGTCTGCTTTATATCTGAAATCGTCGAATTAAACAGTCGAATTTATACCTGTTCGTGACATCATTTCTTTTGGGGGGCATTCGAGAACAGTCGCGACTGACATCATTTCTTTTGGGGCATTCCGAGAAGTCGCGACTGTTTCTAGATGTCTTTTTTATACAATTCGTGGTATTTGTCAGTTTCGTTATCGGAAGATATACATGAATGTGATATATATATATTATATATAAAGAACATTTATTATCAAAACCGTTTTGGATTTTAATGTTAATTATTGAATATTATATAAATTTGTTTTCTTCGTGATATTTGTCGAATTCCATCTGTGGAAGTTCCACTGAGATTTGCTTATGGCATCCGTGTTCTCTGATGGCGTAGGTCATCAATCCGATATTGGATTGTATATTTGTTTATTTATTTTATAATCCTACATTGAATAAGCGGATGCTGATCTGATGTTGACCCAAAATTTAATATAATTTTAAATTTGAATATTGGTATATGTTTATATATATTTTGAGATAAATTAATTGAAACAACATACCGCCAAAGTGGTCCCTCTTGTGGAAATTAATTTGTTTTAAAATATAAAAGGTTGTGTGCTTGTAACTTATATGAATATTTGACCGGCCCAAAGGAAGGTCAATGTTTAATAGAATTGTAAGTGCACCCGTAGTAATAAACGTGTGACGATTATTTGGTTTTACATGTGAATAATAAATCGGCCCAAAGGAAGGTTTATTATTTGATATGTTCTTATTGTCAGTGTTTGATTACTACACCAAGATACCACTTAGTAGTTAATGTTTTATCCAAAGATGAAATATTAATGGGCTGCCCGGTATCTTGAGATGGGTTTACCTTTATTTGAATTTATTATTATTGTTTTGAGACTTATGTGCTTGTTTATTTTTTGTTTTGTTCTCATTCAGCTATGAATAATCCTACTAATATTACTGCCAACATCAATTCCATTCCTATGCTTAATGGCACTAACTTCAAGTCATGGAAAGATAATCTCTTGATAGTACTTGGAGTAATGGATCTCGACCTTGCGTTAAGGAATGATTCTCCTTCACCTCTTACTGATAAGAGTACCTCTGATGACAAGAGGGAGATGGAAAAGTGGGAGAAATCAAACCGCATGTGTATGATGATCATGAAAAAGGCCATTCCAGAAGCATTCAGAGGCAAATATCTGAAAAGATAACTAATGCTAAGGAGTTCCTTGATGAAATTGAGAAAAGGTTTGCTAAGAATGAAAAGGCAGAAATAAGTACACTCTTGACAAACCTGATCTCAATGAAGTATAAGGGTAAGGGTAGCATTAGGGAGTACATCATGGAGATGTCTCATCTTGCTTCCAAATTAAGAGCACTTAAACTAGACCTCACAGAGGACTTGTTAGTGCATTTGGTTTTAATATCTCTTCCGACACAATTTAGCCAGTTTAAAGTGAGCTATAATTGTCAGAAAGAGACCTGGTCTCTGAATGAGCTCATTTCACACTGTGTTCAAGAAGAGGAAAGGCTGAAGCAAGATAAGATTGAGAGTGCTCACCTAACCTTGACCCCTAAGAATAGGAACAAGGATAACAAAAGAAAAAGGGATAAAAAGCTGCAAATACAGTGCTTCAGAAGAAACAACAAAGAAGTCAGATGCACCGAATGGTAATGGTTGTCACTTCTGTGGAGCTATGGGGCATTATAAGAAGCAATGCACCAATTATCATGCTTGGCGTGCAAAGAAAGGTTGCTTCTTAATTTGGTTTGTTCTGAGGTTAATTTAACTTCAGTACCTGTACACACTTGGTGGATAGATTCTGGTGCAACAACTCACATCAGTGTGTCTATGCAGGGTTGCCTCCATTGCCGAAAACCAAGTGATGGTGAAAGATACATCCATGTAGGTGACGGCAAGACAATTGAAGTTGAAGCAATTGGAAAATTTAAGTTATTATTAAAGACTGGATTTTATTTGGATCTTGATGAAACATTTATTGTACCGTCATTCAGGGAATTTAATTTCTATTTCTGCTTTGGACAAATCTGGTTACTCTTGTTCATTTGGAAATAAGAAATTTAGTTTGTTTCATGATTCAAAATTAGTTGGATCTGGTTCTTTATCTGTTTATGATCATCTTTACTTGATTGATAATATTGCTTCATTTAATGAATCCTTGCAAGTAAGTACACAGGTACAAAGAAAAATTAACCAATGAGAATTCAGCTACATTATGGCACAAGAGATTAGGTCATATCTCCAGACGGAGAATGGAGAGACTTGTGTCAGATGAAATTCTAAACCCTTTAGATTTTACAGATTTTGATGATTGCATTAACTGTATAAAGGGGAAACAAACCAATAAAAGGAGATTTGAAGCCAACAGGACTTCAGACGTCTTAGAACTTATACATACAGATATTTGTGGACCGTTCCCTACAGTTGCTTGGAATGGTCAACAGTACTTTATAACGTTCATAGACGATTTCTGCATATGGCTATCTATATCTCATTCATGAAAAGTCACAGTCTTTGGACATGTTAAAAAATTATAAGGCTGAAGTTGAGAACCAACTCAACAAAAGGATTAAAAGCATCAGATCTGATCGTGGTGGTGAATACTATGGCAGATATGATGGTTCAGGTGAACAACGTCCAGGACCTTTTGCTAACTTCCTAGAGGAATGCGGTATCGTCCCATACACCATGCCGGGTTCACCCACTATGAATGGTGTTGCTGAAAGACGAAACAGAGCTTAAAGACATGGTGAGGAGTATGATTTGTCATTCCACCTTACCAGAATCACTCTGGGGAGAAGCACTTAAGACTGCAGCATATATCCTTAATAGGGTTCCAACTAAAGCAACTAACAAAACCCCATATGAGCTTTGGACGGGTAGGAAGCCTAGTTTAAAGCATTTGCATGTGTGGGGATGTCCAGCTGAGGCAAGGCCTTATAGGCCTAATGAAAAGAAACTGGACTCAAGAACAGTGAGTTGCTATTTTGTTGGGTACTCTGAAAGATCGAGGGGTTACAAGTTTTATGATCCCACAACTAAGTCGATATTTGAGTCAGGAAATGCTCGGTTCTTTGAGGATGTCGAGTTTCGGGGGAGATATGGTTAGAGACATTGTCTTTGAAGAGGAATACGTTGATATTCCCACAGGTGCTCTTGAATTTGGTCAAGATTTTGTTCCTGATCTTATTCAAAACACAATAGACTTAGACAATGGTGGAGATCCCGTTCAAGAGACTGTTCTGGAAGAACAAACTCTACCACCTCAAGAACCTATGCCATTAAGGAGATCTACTAGACCAAAAAGAAGTGCGGTGCCAAATGATTACATCGTATTTCTTCAAGAACATGAGGTTGACATTGGAATGATGGAAGATGATCCGATTAATTTCCGTCAAGCCATTGAAAGTTCTAACTCTCAAAAGTGGATTGATGCCATGAATGAAGAGATAAAGTCTATGAAGGACAATGACGTTTGGGATCTTGTCCCATTGCCAGAAGGTACGAAGCCCATTGGTTGCAAATGGATATTTAAGACCAAGAGGGATTCGAAAGGTAATGTGGAAAGGTACAAGGCTCGTCTTGTTGCAAAGGGCTTTACACAGAAAGAAGGCATCGACTATAAGAGACTTTCTCACCAGTTTCTTCGAAAGACTCTTTTAGGATTATAATGGCATTAGTGGCACATTTCAATCTTGAGTTACATCAGATGGATGTAAAGACCTTTTCTCAATGGTAACATTGATGAGACGATCTATATGGTACAACCAGAAAACTTTGTGTTGGGAGATCCAAAGAATATGGTTTGTAAACTTAAGAAATCCATCTATGGACTTAAGCAAGCATCTCGACAATGGTATTTCAAATTTCATCAAGTGATCATCTCGTTTGGTTTTGAGATGAATTTGGTTGATGATTGTATATACCATAAGTTCTGTGGGAGTAAGCACATTTTCTTGGTCTTATATGTTGACGATATTTTGCTTGCCAGCAACGATATAGGCTTATTGCATAAAACCAAGAGATTTCTAGCTAAGAATTTTGAGATGAAAGATCTTGGTGATGCTTCTTTTGTGTTAGGAATACAAATACACCGAGATCGCTCTCATGGTGTTCTCGGATTATCTCAAAAGAGCTATATCGAAAAGGTACTCAAAAGGTATGGCATGCAAGATTGTAGACCGAGTGATACCCCAGTGGCTAAAGGAGACAAATTTAGTCTCAGTCAGTGCCCTAAGAATAATTTTGAGGAAAAAAAATGCAAAAGATTCCTTATGCATCAGTAGTAGGAGTCTAATGTATGCTCAGGTTTGTACCGTCCAGATATTGCGTACATCACAGGAATGTTGGGCAGATACTTAAGTAATCCAGGATTAGACCATTGGAAAGCAGCCAAACGGGTCTTGTGGTACTTATAGAGAACAAAAGATTACATGCTCACTTATCGGAAGTCAGATCAAATTGAGATCGTTAGGTATACTGATTCTGATTTTGCTGGATGCCAAGATAGTATGAAATCTACATCAGGCTACATCTATCTGCTAGCTGGAGGAGCTATCTCTTGGAAGAGTGTAAAACGATCTCTTGTTGCCTCTTCTACTATGGAAGCAGAGTTTGTAGCATGTTATGAGGCATCTAATCATGGAATATGGTTACGAAATTTTGTCACAGGGCTGCACATAGTGGATACTATTGATAGACTACTTAAGTTATTTTGTGACAATAAGTCAGCAGTTCTATATTCCAACAACAATAGGAGCTCGACAAAGTCAAAACATATAGACATCAAGTTCCTAGTTGTAAAAGAAAAAGTTCAGAGTGGACAGTTGTCTATAGAGCATATAGGAACAAACTCCACGATTACGGATCCGCTTACTAAAGGAGTGCAACCCAAGGTGTTTCATGAGACATGCTCTTATGGGTGTCATGTCCTTAAGTGATGTTCAGCTTTAGTGGAAGTTTGTTGCTTTGAATGCTTTTATGTCATAGACAAACTTTAATTAATTGTTTTTGGTTTATTATATTTTAAGGATTTTTTGCAGAAATAAATTTTTTGTTTGCTTATACTCTGATTTTGGTTTATGGTTGATCTCACTAAGGTTATGGTGGACCAGTAGGAAATAGACATGTTAAGATCACATTGCATGAAATTTCCTTGCTACACATCCATATCATGATCCATGTCATTCAGTTGTGTCGATATTGTGACCATTGATGGGTTGAGTTACAATAAATGTAATAAATACCGCTTTGATCCTGTGTTGATATAGTTGATGGACCGGATTAGTTATAGATACACATTGGTTGTGATGGCCAATTTGAGCTCATATGATTGTCTTTTGGCAAAACATAATTATAAGGTTACACATAGTCCAAGTGGGAGATTGTTGGATCCTTAATCCAACGTTGGCCTTATATGTGAAATAATTATGTGTTGCGGGCTGTCACATTAAATTAAGCTCAATTAAAAGTGATCAATAAGGTTTTTAGTAGTTGGGCTTTAATGTATCTAATAGGATATAACCCTTTTATGTGTAGAGACTTTATGGGTAATTTCTATTTTTATGATGGGCTAAAATAGGAATACCAAAAGATAACAACACGTTATCTCTATAAATAGTGGTTATGGTCCCCAGATCACACGTGCAATATTTTTTAGTATCTTTTAAATCCTATCATTAGAGAGTACAGAAAGAAAACTAAAGGGATTTCTAAGAGAAAACGTGTTGATCCGGAAGGCCAATCGTACCGCTCTAAAGTCATTGCTTGCTATGGACTCAGGTATGCTTCCGCTTAATTCTGTTTAATTCTTAATGAACAAACTTGACCAATTTAGGGTTTTAATATGTGGTAATTTGTACATAAGGTTAATCTGGATTTAACATAAATTACAACCAAAAGATTTCACGTCATAAACTATTGTTTTATTATTACCCACTATCTCTTCATATCAATAACTCAATAAAATTTCGCAACCCCAAAACAACAATCACAGCTATGCAATAATAGCTTCCAAAGCTTAATTTCAACCAACTACTACCAATTCTTCGTATCTCAAAATTTAAATTGTTTAAAAAGAAATAGTTATCACAGATAAGCACGACCCCAAAAACCATGATACCAAAAACTAATGCATACTTGATTAGGGTAACCAAATAAATTAGCTTTTTAATCTTAGAAAAATTCTATGATCCCACCACTAATTTGAATAAGACATCACTATTCAATGGCTCACGCTGGATCTAATATTAGTCAAATTACTAAAATATTTAATATTTTATTTACTATATTTATTTTAACAGTTACATTAACAATCAAACGGTCCCATGACGGAACCCTAAAAACTTCCTTTAATCTTCTATGGTTTTTATAGGATTTTTGGGATCAAATTTAAAATTCACTTCTTAACGTTGAAATGGAAGATAATAAAATTTATCCATTTCGTTTGACTAACTTCCATTGGCCCTCCTAGTAAATACTTTCACAATTTTTTAGATCCCTCTAAACCCTTAACAACCGGCAAAAGTTCAGCAAGTAACCTCCAACTGGCATTTCCTAATCACACTAGTCACATGCTCTCCAACCTTATGTTCGAATTAATTTCTTGTTTAGAATACTAATTAAAATTAATTCATTAAATAAGGTTAAAATGAAAATAATTATCAATTTACTATATTAAAATTGTATTTTTATCACAGAATATATGAGTGAACGGTAAATACACGTATATCATGTCTTTAAAACGCGATATACACATGCATATCGTGACTATGAAACACGATATATATTTGACTCACAGAGAAATATCATGATTATTAATCACGATATCTGTACAAAATACTTATATCGTGATTAATAATCGCGATATTACGACCGTAGTTAAACATTAAATCATGATTCTTTCACATGATTTTTGTATAAAATTTCATATCTTGTTTCTTAAATATGATTTTACGACTGAAAATTGATAATTAATTTCATCCAAACGATATATTAGTAATTATTTTACATAGAAACCTTAGACATGTATTGGACACTGTTCTCATGTTATGCGAAACAATAGGATTGTCGTAAGCCTACGCACGTAAGGCACCAGGATAGTAATGCAGTTTAAAGAAGCAATTGCTAGGGAAACAGCAACAAGCTGAACATTGCGATGCACATTCCAGCCTCATCAGCTTTTGATTCCAGACAATGATATTTAAATTTTACAATAATTCCGTCGGCAAAAACCAGCCAGAAATGTTTGTATGCGAGTCACTTGTGCAGAAATAAAACAGCGCTCAGGGAACAAAAAATTAATTTCTAGCTATAATGGTATTAAAGATGGCAATAAAGACCCCTTTGGAATTACACCATGGAGAACTTTTTTACAAGGAATCAAAGTGGAGAGTGAAGGGAAAAGAAAAAAAAAGGGAGAAAGGAGAGATTGAAGAGGGCAGGCTTGTGTAGCAAAATACAAACACGAATCATAATCACAATGTTAGCACAAAACTGTTGTTTGCATAACTCAACTAACAAGATTTTCCAAGAAAATGATTCTAAATCTAAAGTGATTATATATGAGATTCGCCACCACATAATGAATTAACTCCAACATCCTTTTGTGTATGTTTTTTGGCTATAAGGATATGTCAATTACAAGAAGAAAAAACAAGCCAGAACAGAATTTCTTCCTTTACCAATGATTAATAACAATTTCATTTGTTGCTGATCCATTATACAGCATTGCGCATGCATGTTATGTGCTGACAATATACAATTGTTGGCAGGCCTATATACAGAGGACAATTAGGTGGAAGAGGCTTATTTAGTGGCTTATAAATCCCCTTTTGGTGGGCAAATGACCTGATTCTTTCACCTGTAACGAAATTCTTGCGGCAAAAAATTCATTAGCTGGCCTTGGAAAATGAATGAATTTAATCATTCATACTGTTGTGGAAATATTCTTTGATGTCTTCATCTTGTTTGCAATCTTCAAATTTGGCATCAAAGACAATCTTCAATTTTGCAGTGACCTTGTGAAATCTGACATGTAGTCCAGGTCCACTGAGTTCCACCTGTTTGTTTTAGCACTGAAGAACAACAGCAAAACTAATCACAAAGGTGCTGGCAGTTAAAAAAAAAAAAAAAAGGAGGAAGGAAAAATTTAAATAAAAAAAGGCCAACAGCACACAAAGTATAGTAGAAACAGGTTTATACAGGAGAGGGGAAAAAGGAGGTTCACATGATGTAGAAGAAAATTCACAATAAAATGGTTGGGATCCTGTTTCATTTTATGGAGATAATTTAAAACAAAAAATGAAAAATGTGAAAGAAAACATGTCATAAGGAGCAAAATAATTTGTGTATACAACAATTTAAATGGGAAGAGCAAGCTGTCAAGAGCCAAACATAGAGAAAAATTACTAAGCAAAGGTTTTCCAATAACTAACCTCAAGAGAAACGTCTGAGGCCTGAAGTAGTTACAATAGCATTGAGCTTAAATGCACCTCTTGTAACTTCAACCTTCAAGTATAATGGTCTCAGCAGCCCTTCCAACACAGAGTAGAAATCAGGCACAATGTCATGAAGTAAATAGAACTGCATAAAGTAATTGATAGGGAAATAAGCATTAAGGACAACTTCAGGGATGGGGACCATACCCGTAAATTTTGAGCTTAGATTCCACAACTGGAGACGCTCATTTATATAGTGAAGTCCAAAACCAGCAGGATCACACTTAATTAGGGAGTTGTGCAAATGTTCCACTGTTGGGACTGCAACCATCTACCACCATACTTTTATAGATTGCATATGCAAATTCTCGATTTCCAGAGATGCTATGTGCTCGTATAAGAGCATTGTATGTAAAAACGTTGGGTTCAAGGCCTTTAAGTTGTAGTTCATCATACATTTTCGCTGCTTCTTCGATCATGCCAGCAATTCCCAGATTAAGTATCAGCGAATTGTAAGTGTAGAGGTCGGGACATAGACCTCTATTTTGCATTTCTTGAAAAAGAGAAAGAGCTTCATTAATCCTATGGGATCTTCCAAGTCCATCAATCATAAGATTATATGCAACCAAGTCCAGATCAATGCCACTTAGCTTGAGCTCATTGAAGTAGAAGAGTGCATCATCAACCCTCCCTGCTTTGCAGAGAAAATCCACAAGAATGGTGTAAGACTTCAAATCAGGTCTTATTCCTTCCCCAACCATCCTTCTAAACATGTCACATGCATTCTGCACCTCCCCCGATTTCCCATATCCATTTATAATGATATTGTATATAGCACAGTTCGGCCTGCATCCATACTCTACCATCTCTTCAAAGATTTTCATTGCCTCCTCTAATCTCCTTGACTTCATAAGACCATCTATAATTGGACCATATGTACAAGGTGTGGGTTTAAAATCTCTACTTAGGACATCATAATATAAGTCGATAGCCTTGTCCAAGTTATTAGACTTCACAAGGCTAGAGATAATTATGTTGTGAGTTATGATATTAGGCTCACACCCAATACGCTGCATTTCTTCATAGAGTACGAAAAGCTCATTGACTGCTCTGCACTTCCCGTGAGTATCAAGCAGTAGGTTGTATGTGAAGACATCTGGAATGCATCCAGCTTTCTTCATCTCACCGTAAAGACTCAAAGCCTTTTCAGTGAGATTTTCTTCTAGAAGGCCATTGATAAGAGAATTGTATGTCTCTACACTGGCGACAATCCCTAGATATCCTGTAAACTTTTCAAATGTATGATAAGCTTCAAGGGCTTTCCTCTTCTTACACAGCATCTTAAGTAAAGGCACTAACACAGAATCATCACAGCACACTCTATTATTGATCAATTCTTCAGCAAATATAATAGCTTTCTCTAAACCAGCATCACCTGACACACCAAACATCAAATCTTGCCAGAATCCCCCATCTATGCTGACACTAATTTGATAAACAAAATCCTCTGTAATCTTAACAGCATGTTCAATCCAGCCATCTTTAACAATGCCGGAGGAGGGTGCACAAGGTTACATGATCAGGATGCAGAAACTTCTTCATTTGGAAAAAGAACCAGAGTGCTCGATCTACACGGTTTTCTTTAGTTAAGCCATATATGATGGTATTGTAAGTCAAAACATCAGGACAACATCCTACATGTGTCATGTCGTATATCAATTTGCAGGCCAAATTAACCTCATCATTTTTGCACAGGCAATCAAGAAGTGTGTTAAAAGTTACTGTGTTAGGTTGGCAACCATGACTAATCATTCCTTTAAACAATTCCAAAGCTTTCTGCACTTCACCATCTTTCCCTAGTCCAGCAAGCAATGTGTTATATGTCACAGTAGTCGGAACAATTCTTAGGTCATTCATTCTCTGAAACATTCCCCATGCCTCATCTCTCCTGCCATCCTTATAGAGTGCATCAATTAAACAGTTCATGTTAACCACATCAGGTTCACACCCATTCTCCAACATCTCAGAAAGTAACCTAATGGCTTCGTCCACCTTCCCTGCCTTACTATAGCACTTCATCATCATATTATAGGTTATTGAATCTGGAGCAAGCCCATTGTTTTTTAGCCCATAAAAGATTTCTTTTGCTTTGTCAACCTTCCCTACTTCTGCGAGGCTATACAAAGACACATTGATAGCAACAAGATTAGGAACAATTCCCCTAGCTTTCATGCTCTCGAAAGTTTCAAGAGCACTTCCAAAGTCTCCTTTTTTCCCATAGTAATCAATAAAAAGGATGTACGAGAAACTATTGGGCGTCAACCCAAAATCCTCCATGCTATTGAATAAAGCCAGTGCTTCATTTAGCCTGTTCAATCCCAGGAGACCACAGATCAATGTGTTGTAAGTATGAAGATTTGGTGCAACTCCTTTCATCCTCATGACATCTAGAGTAAGGAATGCTTCTTCGATTTCACCGGATTTGCAAAGAGCGTTGACAAGTATGGTATAAGTAACAACATCAGGGGAATAATGATCAGCCTCCATTTCACTCCAAAATTTTCTAACAGACTCCAAATCCCCATGGTCACCAAATTTGTCAAGCAAAGTAATGTAGGTTACCCTGTCAAGTTTCTGACAACTAGCTTTCATCTTCAAAAACAGTTCTTTGGCACTATCAAGCTTCCCTGCATTACAGAGAGCATCAATGAGGATGGTGTAAGTAACAACATCAGGTCCACAGCCCTCATGATCCATCCTCTCCAAAACCCCGTATGCCTCATCAATTCTACCAGCTCTCCCAAGAGCTCGAATGCATATAGTAAACGTGTAAATATTTGGCTTCAATCCTAAACTTTCCATCTCTTTCAAAAGGCTCATTACCATTTCCGTATCCTTCCTCTTCCCCAACGCAACCATAAGAGCTGAATACGTCTTTAAACTCGGCCTTAGGCCCTCCGATAACATCCTCCTATAAACATCTAGAGACTCCTTACAAAAACAGACCGAAGTAAACAGTAAATCAATCCGTTGTACGAGTATGCATTCAATACAAAACCTGCTTTTTTCATCTTCTCAAGAGCAAACGGTGCTTGCCGAATCCCACCTCTAACAAACAAGCTTTTAAATATGGTCAGATAAGTATTCAAATCCCTCCTTATTATTTGCTTTTGCATCAATTCAAACACGAATGCCATGTCTTCGACCCTCCTATGAGTCCTCAACAGGTCAAGCATGTAATTACAAGTCTCAACACTATGAACAACACGGGGCAAACCAGAAATGGACTTAAAGTATTCGAAAGCCTTATCTGGGTCGGATATCGATTTCAAAACATCAAGAACTCGTTCCTGAGTTAACAATTGTTTGGAATACTTCTTTGCTACCATCACCGCTCCATTCGGATAATGAATCGAGCATCCACAGACACCCATCAGCTTCTTCTTGTTTCTACTCCATTTTACCACTGAATTGCAAGATGGAACCCTCGAATTCCAGATAATTGATAGTCGAAATGAGAGATTGAGTTGTGTAGGTGGAGATAGTGCGCAATTATTAACAGCAGAACCAGAACCAGAAACAGAATTTACACCATAAAGACAAGAGCTTGAAGTGCAAACAGTTAAAATAGCCATCGAAGAGTGATAGCATAAAACATAAAAGACAAGGCTACGTTAAGTTTATGTAAATTCAGACAGTAAGCGAAAAGTCGGATATGTGCAAGAGAGAGCTTATCTAGTATTGGCACTGGCAGTGGAGCTTTGAAGAACGATTGACCGGAGCTGGGCTTCGCATGGACATGTTAGTTCTCACACATCCTTGATCTTTCATCAAACAATGCCAACCATTTTTTATCAAATAAAAAACCACATTTTATTCTAGTTTTATTGAAAATGAAACTAAACTGCAATATTTTTTTTTTTTCATTTCAAACCAAAATTATTAAATAATAGTTTAGTTTGAATTAAAAATTTTTTAAATATTAAATAATTGTTTAATTTGATTAAAATTACAAATTAATTTAAAATCTTCTTAAAAATCCATTGTACTGTGCTTTTCATATCAAACTCTAGGAGATTGCTTTAGATCATAAAAAGTTTGGTTTAATTTAAAAACATGATAAAAAAATTTATTATTTTCAAAACTCGGCTATTGCTTTACATAGATTTCTTCCTTTATAAAACCATTTATAAAAAAAAAAAAAAAAGGCATTTTTAACATTCATTTAAAAAAGAGTAAAATTCTTAAAAGCAGCAATGTCAAAAGCATTCTTATAAATTTTAGTTTAGCAATCAAGGCAAATGTCTCATCAAAATCAATTCATTCTTCTAGATTATAGCCTTTAGCAACCAATCTAGCCTTGTTTTTTATTGTTATACTAGATTCATCAGCTTGTTTCTATATACCCATTTGGATCCTATACAAAGTTTAATTCCAAGTTTAGGAACCAATTTCCATACATCGTTTTTTGTGAAGTGGTTTAATTCATCTTGCATAGCATTTATCCAAAAGTCATCTTTTAAGACTTCTTCAATATTTTTAGGCTTAGCTTGAGATAGAAAAATAAGACTACTTATGTTCTTTAATGATGATCTTGTTTGTACTCTATTTGAAGGTTCACTAATTATTAGATCTTTTATATGTGATTTTGCATATTTTCATTCTTTAGGTAGATCATGATTATCATATTTGTAATATAAAGATAAATATTTTATAAAGAAGGGAAAGTTTGTCATTTGTTATAAAATAAGAGGGTTCTATGGTCAACCCTAATAAATGAGATATTATTATCAACCCTCACATTGATGATGGTCAACAAGTCTTTAAAAATAGTAAATCTTCAAAAATTATGATAAAGGGCAAAAGTTGTCATATGCTGAAAAATAAGAGGGTTTTATGGTCCATTCTTATAAGTTTTATTTATGTGTACTATATGGCAGGCATAAAATACATGAGGTGTCTTTTCGTTTCCTGTGCTGTTATAAAAATTGAAGGGTTTTGTGTCTTTTCATTTCCAGTGATGTTACAAGAATTGAAGGATATTAAATAAGAAGGTTTTATGGTCAAAGTTGAAATACAATTGTATTGTGTTCATATGATAAAGACTTGATTAAGATTGGCAACAATTGGATCAATTTTCTTAATTTCTGCAATGAAGGCCGGCATCTTGAAGAAAAACGCCACCGGCCTAGGTTTTAAAATTTCTAAAATACTCTTTAACAGACCGTACGCCGTCTCCTAGAGAATCTATGCCGCCGGCGTACAAACGGCGTAGGATGGGAACAGTAGCGTTTTTCTTAACGCTGGGAGGAAAGCTGCCAGTGTTCATAGGGTTTCTTCTCAACACCGATATGAAAGTCGCCGGCGTAGGTCCAAGATTTGTCGGTATATGAGGGACGATTTGAATTCTGGGAATCAAGGCCCCGATGAACGTTGTCGGCCTTCGTGTAGATCTGGCCAGCGTATGGTGTAAGCCGGCAAAATCTACAGGTACGCCGCCGATGTAGGGCCGGCGTATGACCAAATTTCTATAAATACGAGACGCGAAAATCATTTTCGACAGATTTTTCTTTTTGTCACTTCTCCTTCGTATAAGAGGATTTTGAAGCATTTTTGGAGTTCTGGGTCTGGAGGATCATTCGGAGGGGATTATTAATTAAAAGTAAGTGATCTTAACCATCTCATTTGGATAATATACAAATTTGTATAAGTTTCTTAGGGTTTGGATGAACATTTCATGAAGGATTTTGAAGAATAAACCCTAGCTCGTGTTGATCAAAATAGGGAGAAAAGAAACAAGTATTATACGTTCCATATCAGTAAATATAAGTCTTGAATCCTTTTTATACGAAATTGGACAGCCTTGATATTATGATATTGATCATATGATATGTTTTATAGGGTTTTGGCAGAGATTCTGATTTAAGGATCTGAAATATCCGTTCTTTGATATTATTGGAGGTGCTTGGGATTATTGATCATTATAAGTCAAGATTGAGAAGTTCTATATCAGGTTAGTTTAGATAGGTTGTTTTATGTTAAGATATTGAGATCATGTCTGTTGATATATATATATATATATATATTGTAACAGGACATTTGGAGTTGTGAAACTATTGTTGATGTGGATATAGGATTGGTGGAGTTTGGGTTGACTTTGTGTTGTTGGTATCAAATTCTGAGAATTTGATTTGGATTCCTGAAATTTAGAAAGGTATGACCAATCCATTGTTTGTTGTATGTGCTTGTAGATTAGAATTTTTGTGAATGGATGTAGGAACAGAATTGCATAATAAACTTAATAAATATTCGGCTTAATAATTATCTGTCTGGTTGTGGTTGGCTTTGACCAGTAGAGACCTGGCAGATAGTGATTTTGGCGAGGCACCCTGATGATCTTAGTGTGAGGTTGTCCCGAGTGGACTTGTGCTAAGAAATGATTCTGGTAGAATTTAGGTGTTCAGGAATTGGGATGTTTGGGGAGTACCCACTCATCCATATATGTACATATGATTACCTATTTTCAAATCAGTTGGATGTTTTATACTAGAGTCTGAGTTACTCTGGGTTCAGGATTTATGTATACTAGATTCTGAACTATGTTGTTTTGCTGGACTAAAATAGATAATAAACTGTTGTATGCATTTAGTATAGTTACATTTATTTATATATGTTGTTTGTGCATAATCTTGCTTTCACTGGATTGGATATTATCGTACTGGGTTTCGCTGCTCATTCTGTTATATTTCAGGTGTAGGTGATGATAATGTGATTTATGATCTTTCGAGTTTTGATATCATCTATGAGGATGGGGATGGCGTTAGCGGTCCTGACTACCTTGCTGATGACTAGTTGTATAGTCATAGATGATATAGGATGGAACAGAGAAGACTTTAATGATTGATTTATATTTTGTTTATTGAAATTTTAAGTTGTATCTGGACTTCTATATGTGGTATTAGTTTTTAAGGTATGGTTTGACTTGTTGACCTGCAGTTATGTCAACAATGTCTAATTTTCTGATTATGGAGATTTTATATTTATTATTTATGAGGACCATATGATTTCTTCTATACCTTGTGAGTCTTACAGGTGATATTTATAAATTTGTGGATATTAGAGCCTTAGCGTGTCCTAATCAAGAGAGGACACGTGGTGGGTTGTAATGCCTTATTTTAGGATGTTACAATATTTATACAAAACATCTATTTTATCATTATTTTCAAGAGAAAATCTATTCAAATCATCACAAACATCATCCAAATCATCATTTGAACATAAATTAGGCAAGGAATCATCAAAAGCAACATGTATGGATTCTTCAACTACTAATATTCTTCTATTAAATACTCTATATGCTTTACTTGTTAAAGAATAACTTAAAAAGATTCATTCATTACTCTTAGAATCAAATTTAGCCAATTGTTCGTTTCTATTACTTAAAATGTAACATTTAGTGCCAAATTGATTGAAATAAGATATGTTAGGTCTCTTCCATTTCCAAAGCTCATAGGGAGTTTTCTTAAGAATTGGTTTTATAAAAACTCTATTTGGAATATAGTAAGCAGTATTTACAACTTTTTCACACAATATGGTTCTAGCCATTTCAATTAAGGTACTATTTTTCCTTTCGGTTATGTCATTTTGTTGTGGAGTTCTAAGAGCTGAAAAAGTATGTTTAATACCATAATTCATGTAAAAATTTTCCATTTCATGATTTTCAAATTCTCCCCTTCGAGTTGTCACAATATTAAAACATTTTTCCTTTTGGACTTTCTTGCAATATCTAAAAAAAACATGATTTGTTTTGTCTTTAGATGCAAGGAAGAAAGTCCATACATATCTAGTGAAATTATCAACAATAACCAAAATATATTTTTTGTCTCCCACAATTAAAGTTAGAATAGGACCAAATAAGTCAATATACAATAGTTCCAATGGCCTAGTAGTGGAAACAATATACTTAGATTTAAAAGAAGTCTTAATTTGCTTTCCTTGCTGACATGCATGACAAATTTTTTTCCTTTTTTGAAAATTTATCCTTGGTAAACATTTGACAAGATTCTTTTTAACAAGTTTTGAAATAATATACATGTTAGCATGTCCTAATTTTTTATGCCATAGCCAACTATTGTCATTTTGAGAATATAGACAAGTTTCATTTGATGATTTAAAATCTTCTAAATTGATTTTGTAAATATTTTTTTTGTCTATATCCTTCAAAATGAGCTTGGTTATTATCAATCCTTTCAATAAAACATCCATTGGCAAGAAAAGTTACTTCAAAACCATTATCATACAATTGGTTAACACTTAGCAAATTATGTTTTAAATTAACAACGAGCAACACATTTTTAATAATTAAATCTTTGTTTTTGAGAATGTTACCTTCACCTAGAACAGTTGATTTTTTTTTTCTCTAAAGGTAACACTCCCTTGATCCTTCAAGTCTAGAGATGTGAACTTAGATGTATCTCTAATTATGTGCCTAGAGCAACCGTTGTCCAAATACCATTGGTTGCTGCCACTTGAAGATCCCTACAAAACAGATTATTATTTCTTTGGCACTCATTTTAGTTTGGGTCTTTTTGTGTTAAGGGGAACAATAACCTCTCTCTTTGGAATCTAAACTAGCTTGCTACAATGATTTAAATGCATTGTTTTTCTTATTACACAGTTATGTGCAATATGACCAATTTTCCCACAGTAGTTTCATGTTCCATAGGTGGCTTTTACAAATCTAGTTTTATGGGACTTGCAACTACTTTCTCTATAGCCAATTCCATGTTTATTTAAATCACATCTTTGGTTTCCGAGAAGTGTGTTCAAATTCTTTTTCTCATTTGTAAATTTAGCTATGTGACTTTTGAATCATCAAGGCTAGCTTTTAAAATTATATTTTCATTTTCTAATTTTTCTACCTCTCTTAAGATTTCATCACTATTATTACCAGCACATGTAGCATTATCATTTATATTTAAAGTTTTAATTTCAATGTCTAGTAAATCATTTTCTATTACTAATTTCTCATTAATTTGCTTCAATTCATTTTTTCTGTTTTTCAACTTTTTTACACTTATTATTTATCTTTTCATTTTTTTTAATTTAGAAAACTTATTTCATCATGCATCTTTTCATTTTCTGTTTTAATTTCATGTTTGGTTTGAAAACTTTCAAGTTCTTCTCCTACTTCTGTTATTAAGGATTTTAGCATGCAGTTCTTTTTCTCAACTTTATCTAATTTACATCATTCTTTATTATACATAGCATATAACTTAGCATATAACGGAGAAGAAGGGGAAGTTACCTCATTGTCTAAATCCATGAAGCACACATTTTCATCATCCGAGTCATATGAGTCTTCATTGCTCCATGTCGCCATATAAGCTCTCTTCTTCTCCTCCTTTGATCTCTTCTCGAGTAGTGGATAATACTGTTGGATGTGTCCCAGCTTTTGACAATTATAGCAAGTTATCACATCCTTTCTTTTGTGCCTAGATGAGCTACTGCCACTTTTCGCTTTCTTTGACTTACTATTGGGCCTCATAAACTTCCCGAGCTTTTTAGCCATCAGGATAAGCTCCTCGTTTTCATCTTCATCTTCCTCATCATTGGAATCTTGTCTTGTGGCTTTCAAAGCAATTGCCTTCTTGTTGGTTTTCTCTCCTTGTTTGTTGATGAGCTCATGGGTTTTGAGCACTCTAAGGAGTTTTTCCTTGCTCAAAGTACTTAGATCTCATGCTTCTTCTATGGCCATTCTTTTTTCTTTCTAATCCTTGAGAAGTGACCTGAGAAGTTTAGAATTTATTTTCAAGTTAGAAAAGTTCTTCTCATGCACACTCAAGGGGTTTATGATATTAATGAATCTATTATGTATTTTATCTATTGATTCATTAGAAAGCATTTTGAAAATTTCAAATTGAATGCATAAAAGACTTATTTTGGTGTCTCTCACTCTAGAGGTTCCTTCATAAGTCTTTTCAAATTCATCCTAGATTTCTTTCACTGTCGGACATGTACATATTCTGTTAAAATTGCTTCATTTAAACCACAATGCAGAATATTCAAGGCAATTTCGTCTAAATCTAACTTTTTCCAATCTTCTTCGTTATAATATTGTACTTCTTTTCCGTCAATTTTTAAAGGCCCATTTTCTATTACATTCTAAATTAATCTATTTTGGGCTTTAAGAAAAATTTTCATCTTGCACTTCCAGTAAGGGTAATTACCCCCACTTAGAAGCAGAGTTCTATTTATAGCTTGCCCTTCTAGAAATCCTAGTGTTTAGAAGCCATGATCTTTGTTCTATTAGGTGATTAAGCAAAAAAAAAAAAAAAATAGAGATTGGCTTTGATACCAAATGAAAACACACTAAAGGATACTCAAGAGAAGGGGGGTGTATGAATTGAATATTTGACTTAAAAAGTATAAACAATTATTTTTCATGCAATCGACCAGATTAAACTTTTAGCAACAACAAATATAGCAAAGCAGATAAAGATATAGAATATAAAAGAGATAGGGATAAAGAAGATTAGCCAAGATTTATCGGGGAGCTCGACCCACTTTCTACTCTCCACGATCCACAAATACCTCTGATAAGTACTTCACAACCACTTTATTTATTACCAACAAAAACATGCTCAAAATAAGAAATACACAGTTTACAGCACTTCCGGAAATAGAATATTTCCTTCACTCACTAGATGCTCTTTTTAGATTTAAAAATATAAGAACTAAGTACTAGAATGATTTTCTCTCTCTTACTTAAGATTTACAAATAATGAATAAGAAAATAAAAAATTAAATAAGAGACCTGGATTTGTTTGTTTGCAAATGAAGGCTCACAAAAAGTTGTCCAAATCTTTAAGCCAAAGAGTATTTATAGCTTTAAAAAAAAATGTAAATGTCTGCTGGAGATATCGTCTGTCAAATAGCATCATTTAATGTGCACAATGGTGAGATTTGATAGAGCACTGGCTTACCGGTTCCTAAACTCTTTGGCTCTTTGTTTTATGGTCATCACATATAGCGCGTCAAATTTTCTTTGTCACATCCTTGTTGCACCTCACATCATGGGCTTAACCGCCTTAAACACTTGAAGTCTCTAAACCAGCTTGCCAGTGTGAAGTTTCCCAATGTCACACCCAAAACTTACTTCATATTGCCTATGTCATGCCTTTGCATTTTGGCCTTATCTACTTCTTGTGTTGGCTCTTCTTGGACCGGTTTGCCAGTGCTAAGCCTATGAACACAAAAAAAAATACACACTTGCATACATAATGCAAATTTCTATATTGATATTCCTTTAAAAATATTCATCAAATATCTTTATATAACTTTTGTTCTCATCAAAAATATATTAAAAAGTTCATTTTAACAATTTATGGATTGGTTGATCACGACCATGATAGAGAGTGTAGTAGTCTTAGATGTTTGAATTTTAGACAATCACAAGAGTAATAAAGGATGTAGTAGTCTTGATGTTTGAATTTTAGTTAATCATGAGTATGATGAAAGGCTTGGTAGCTTGGGTGCTTAAAGTTTTCATGATCATGAGCGTGATAAGGGACCTAGTAGTCTTGGGTATTTTAGTTTTACACAATCATAGGCATGATTATGCGCATGAATGGGAACCACGACCTTAATCGTGACCAAGATGTAGTGGTCCCCTATTTCGCCCTGTTTAATTAAAAAAAATAATATATAATATAATATATGTATATATAAACACTAGTTTAGGATCTCCTATAGAATCTTGCTCAAGTTAGATCATAGAATCGTAGAATAAGAATATGTTAAGTTCATAATATTTGAACTTAATTGATTTGTTAACTTTAAGTAAATGAGTAATACCTATATATAATACTATATAATTTCTTAAAACGAATGACTTAGGAAAATGACAACATGAATTTAGGACACTTAAACTGTGACGCCTAAAAAGGGCGCCTGGTAGGATTATTCTGAAATTATCATATCAAGTATGCACCCACAATATAAGAACCGTCTTGTAAGTCAGAGATTACAAGACTCTAATTATTTATTAGTATCTCTTACTTAAATGTTACATATACATATAATAGTATTATTGAAATTCAACTATGGAATCCGATTTTCCACATTTCACCAAGATCACAGAGATCGGTATCCCCTACCAAATAGTAAAAATGGGGTTCCAATCCTAGAAAATGTAAAGTCTTAGCTATTTGTACAAATTATTTAGAATCATATTCTAATTTCTTTACAACCTAGCTTTCTATCTTCATGAAGATCTGATAGAGAAGCACTCCTCACACATCCTTCGCCCAACGCCAGCTAGCATTATTCCTGTATAAAAACTATTTCTGTGTGTGTGTGTGTGTGGGTGGGTGGGGGTGGGAGTGGAGTGGGCGAAACCACAGCTTAGTGAGTTCATTCCTCACTACTACCAGTCATACAAGTTATCAAGCATTAATTAATCACTCGTACAAATCTATCTATACGCGATATGAATGCATACGTAATGAATACAAGCAACATATTTATGAGTGTCCGGAGCCATAAATGATATAGATTTACGCTGTCTATATATCAGTTGTCTCCCACACTTATGTGTATGAGACACCCCGTTTTAACATAAATGAGGTTGTCTGGTGGCAACGTCCATCCAGACTTCCCCAATGCTTATGTATCATTGGTAAAAGGCAATATTCTCCAATGTGTTCACGCGATTTATGCTGGTTAATATTGGTTAATATTTAAATCTAATTATCACCAAATAGTGGTGAATTAAAGTAACCGTCACCAATTAATGGCGAATCAAGCAAGTAGAGCATCTATTACTAAAATTGACCATCAACAATTAATGGTGAATCAAGCAAGTAGAACATCTACTACCAAAACTGACCATCACCAATAAATGGAAAATTAGGCAAGTAAACCCAAGTCAGGTTACATCTATCACCACTTGATAAGTGGACCCCAACTCAAGCAATGTCCACTATCAAAACAATACTCGAAAATGTCCCACGTTTATTTTATAAACTCTTTTGGTGAAACTCATTTAAGAGATAAAAAAGGTGACATGAGATTCTCCAAGTCGTGGTCTTTTGGAAATACTTTTCAAAAATATATTTGATTGCCATTTCGGGACATTATGCAACAAGTATATCCGATTAGGTTCGTTGAGTAATTATATTTATTCATTTATTGAGGCGATCATGCGAATAATAGCATTTACAACAATCTGTCATTCATCAGATAAGCAATACAATCAATCATAACAACAAGCAGTAGCAAGCACAGGTAAATAGCATATTATTAGAAATCCCTCACCTGAGCATTGTTTACTTAATACATCCTTGGAAAGTATTCCAAGTTTGAGAACATGGACTCAATATCTCCTATGAAATGAAATAACAATTGCTCATTACCGGATTCACAGTTTTGTAATAAGTCCTAAAATCGATTTATATTATTTTTAGTCATATTTTCTCATTTTTTATCTATATTTGACTTATAGAATATTTTAAGTCATATTTTGTTTAATAATTTTATTATTAAGCTTTTATTATTTATGTAGTCCTTTTAGTAAGTCTATCTTAAGATAGTTGATATTTACTATCTATTATTTATTTTCATTTTACTTGTCTTCATTTTAAGTAATATTTTTATTTTTATTTAGTGCGTTCTCTTTATTTTAAATTTACTTAAGTTTCTCTCCTATCAGTGTCCATATTGATAGTGAATTTTTATTTATTGTTTATTTGTTTGTCCACCTTATCCGTCTTATGTAAATTGAAATTTCTATTATTTATATAGTTACCTTTAATATCTAGTCCTTTAATTTTTTTCCAACATATTTGTAGTTTCCTAGACTTTAAATATATATCAAATGTTTATTATACTAAAATTTTACTTTTAAGACTATAACATGTATGGTGTCATGAAGAATAAATAAATAAAATAAATCTAGAGCACGCATGGGGCGGCTGTAGGGCGCTCATTGAGCGCATGTGAAGCGCACATGGGGTAAGCATTGAGCACCCATAGAGCATATGTTTAAGCATTCATTTTGTGTGTGTGTGAAAGTTGTGCTAGCTCTTATTGAGTTTTTGTTTTCGTAATATATCACTCGTTTTTAATCCGATTTCAACGTTTAAATAGTTGATTTGATAGTACTCTTCAAGTACTTTCTAATAGCGGTGTTGTTTTCAAGAAAAGATATGTGTAAGACATTCAAATTTATAAATCAAGTCTGCAATTTTTGGGTGAAAACATGACAACCTTAACTAAATTTTGTTTTTGTGATCTTTAACTTATTTCTAGTTTGTTTTTTATGAATAAATAGTCGTTATAATAGGATTTTTCGAGTACAATTCATTGGTGATGTTGTTCTGACTAAACAAGATCTCTAAGATAGTGAAAATATACGAACAACTCTATAACTCATGAAAATATTTGACAACTAAAGTGAATTTTTATTTGTGTGATATCCAATCCATTTCCTATCCATTTTTTAACAAGTGAATAGTCAATTTCATAGGATTTTTCGTGTTCTTTCCACTGGTGGGGTTATTTTTGGCTCAAGATGGTTGTATCAATGCAGTTTATTCGATATTGTAACGTTTACATCAATATATGGATGATTCAACTTGTCAAATTCTATATATATCTTTGCTAATTGAACATGTAAGGAGTTCATGAATGAAATATTAAATTATAGATGAAATAGGAATCACCTTGATTGGATATAGAAGATGATATTAAGCACTCCCCCTTGACAATAACTATTCCTAGAATTAAAAAGCTAAAGCTAATTTTCAAATGGTCTATGATTCAACTTACTCAATTGAAACTCCATGACCTTTAGTATTTGATCTTGGAAATTTGTTTTACCCTAGTTAATTGAGTCTTTGTTCCTTGGAATATGTCACGGTGATGGCTATGGAAGAGGGTTGAAGTTTGGTTATAGTTTTAGTTTGTTTTCTTTATGAGTTCTTCATGGCTGCTTTGTTTTTGTCCAATTTATGGGAGAGAATAAGGGTTGTTTATTTGGTTGTTGGTTTGATTTTTTAGGTCAAATGAAGGGAAAATTATCGTGTTTATTTGTAGTTAATGAGTCTCTTTTATGTTATTATTTATTGTACAAATTGGATGGATTTTTCGATACAAATGGTGAGTTATCTTCTAAGTTCCCGCCTGCAATTATTTGAAGCTGTTGTAGGTTGGTTTTAAGTGTGTTGATGGGTTGATTTTGGTTTAAGTTGGTTGGGGAAATAAATGTGTTATTTTTTCTTAATAATATCTATTTATATAAGTCATATATAAGTCGTGTTTGTGCGGCAAGTTGTGTTGGCTATGTGGTGCAATTGTGGGCTAAAAATGACGTTGCTGGTTTGAAATTGTCGGAGCTGCTAAAGTCGGTTTTTGTGTGTTTGTATTATTAGATTTTCAGGTCAATGTTCAGCCAATTATATGTCCATTTGAGGGAATGTTATTGGAGCTGATTTTGGTGAAGATTGTCAACTTTTGTGAGCTATAATTCCTATCTTCCTAAGCTAGGTGTGGTAGAGATTGTGAGCTGCAACTTGGCTTGTTGTCTTGCTTCCATGAAAATTAAGGAGGAGATTTGAGGCTAGTTTTTCAAGTTGATTAAAGATTGGTTTTAGCTCATTTAATGCCTTGCTTAGTAGGATTTTTCTTATTAGTCGTCAAGTCTTTTCCATTTGAATTTTCAAAACATTAGGGTGCTGGAATCTTGAGCAACTGTCGTCTTTTTCCCCTAGCAACGATAGCCGAAGTCTAAATGGAGTTTTCCCAAGATATGTTGTCTCTTTTCTAGCTGTTATAGAATTTTTTATCTTGTTGTCTCCTCCTTAGCAGCTATTACCCATGGAAATCAAGAAGCAAAACGAGGTCGGTTGCGAGTTGTTTTTTAGTTAGAAATGAAGGCTTAGTTGTTGTTTTACTTTTTGTTATTGGGTCCTTATCAATTTGACTTTTAATTGACTAATTTGCACAAATTGAAGGAGTTGCTTGGCGTGAAGAAAGTCTAAGAATTTTGTAGGTTGTTTTGAAGCTTTGTTTCCACCGCATAATATATATATATACTTAATTTAATACATAGTTAATTTAATTAGCTAAGTTAATTCATCAAATATTGAGTCATACACGTATTTAATATATCTGTTGTATAGGGATTTTATCTCTAAAAGTTTATCCAAAGTTTCTACAAATTCTCTGGATTATTTTTTAGTTTAAAGTTTACATGATTAAATAATTTTATAGTTTTATCTTACGTGATCAAGGTTTTCTAGGCTTGGTAAGCTAAATTAGGATTTTAGTTCCTATAAGCTCGAAATTTACTAACTAGAACAATGGTGCAGTCCAATTTTTTGTTCTAAATCTAGATTGTTAATTATGGAATAGTTTTTATTCTCATTGCATATTTATAACCTTA
Organism: Combretum micranthum; assembly: GCA_024138025.1. Taxonomy (NCBI): domain Eukaryota; kingdom Viridiplantae; phylum Streptophyta; class Magnoliopsida; order Myrtales; family Combretaceae; genus Combretum; species Combretum micranthum. The sequence goes on along the minus strand of JAMXBD010003669.1, from coordinate 31,629 downwards.
GCGGATCATCTTTTAGTTCATTTTATAATCAATAGGTTCTATAAATAGATTTTCTTTTATTGGTTTTGAAATTTAAGGATACTTCTAATTATATCTTGACTTATTGACTCAAGATATGAAATCTTGTCTTTAGTATCAATTAAGGTCAAAGAATTTCTATTTGGGTTTTTAAGCTATAAATAAGCTCATTGCTACTTATAGATTTATTTTAAGATTTTTGTCGAGTTATAAGTTTAATATCTATTTCACATTTACTACTCTGTTCATTTTATTAGTTATAAAAATTCTCAAGTTAGTTAGGGTTAAATCAAGATTTTAGGGTCTTATAAACTCAAAATTTTCAAACTAATATATTGGTGAAATTCAAATATTTAATTAAAGTCTAAATTCTTAGATATTGATCAATTTTTTATCTTATCACGTATGTTATAATTCTAGTGATTTATCTTTAAACTATCTTTTTATAACCAGTAGGTTCTAAAAATTAATTGTCTTTTATTGTAATTGAAAACTAAGATCAACTTTGATTACTTATTAAGTTATCGACTCGTTATGGAATCTTATTCTAAAAGTTATTTATTTTAATAATTAATATTCATAAATTTTATAATGCTACTTTAGGATTTTAAAATATTGAAGATAATTGAAAAATCATTGTGTCATTATTTTAACAAGTATATGATTTCTTTCTAACTATAATCAAACTTGTTCATACTTTAATAATTTTGAATAGTAAAAAATTAGGAGTGATTTTTGCTACTTTATGTTATAGTTCTTTACAATTCTATATTATATTTTCGGTAATTATTATAATTAGGTTACGTAAAATTAGGGGTATTACATAAATGCTATTAGAAATTCTTGTTTAGTTATATACCTAGTAATAGTTGTATGTTATCTTATAGGAACCATAAATCAATACATGAATTTCTCGATAGATTATTACGATGATTAAGCCAAGATGCACAGGTGAGTAACTTTAATCTTCTCACATTATTTGTGAATATAATGTAGTGGCATATTGATGTGATCTTGCAAACATCAATTTTGAAGCTGACCAAGTTCAATTTCCATCAGCCAATTGAAGGAGTTAAGGGCTCAACTATTGAAGTTTTAATGATTAAAACTAAATTCAAGTGAGCTAAAGGAGCCTATAAAGTAGTTTGGGACACAAAAGACTAGAGATTTTTGAGTTTTCGAGCTATCAAAGATGAAAGCCGCCAACTTAGAATTGCAAAACATATGGGCTTCATCCGGGACACCGTACGCTGGCTCCTACGCCGTCGGCATAATTGGCAACATCGTCGTCATAAAGGCCTAAGCCGTCGGCCTTCAACTCTCAGAAATTAATTCTATTTTAGCATTTAAATTGTCAGATGGCCAATGGCTGAGATAGGCTACCAGCTTTCTTTAGATGATAGTTTGTGTTTATTTTGTGTCTTTTCAATTTCCTATGTGATAGTTTATAAAACCCTATGGCTTATAACATTGTAAGACAGATTATGAGATCAACCTATAAATGAAATTGAGAGTTTTCTCTAGAGTTCTTTGATGAACTTGTATTGAACTTATCAGGAGTTTTCAGTAACATTCAAACCCCAACTTATCAATCGGTTTGCCATCACCGATTGTAGCGTCTTCGACTATACCAAGGTTCTTGCTTTGTTATAAGCAACAGATCATGGTTTTCACTAGAATTCTTGGACGGTTCTTGGGTTCAAATTGCATCATCGATCATTGGGTCTTAGGTTTCTTATACCTCGGGTTTTCGTTTTCGCATCATTTGGTATTAGAGCGAAGGTGTTCTAAGAATCCATATCCGATTCGATTGGAGGTCACACTCGAATCATTCATATCTCTTTTGTGTTTTGTTAGATTCTATTAATCTGTTCTCTTAGTATTCGTAGAAAAAAAAGTTGTGTCTTTTAGAGTTTGATTTAATATTTTGGAAGAAGAAGAATAAAAAAAATTGTAAAAAAGAAAAGAGAAAAAAATGGATTTTTTAATTTTATTGTCTAGGGTTTAGATAAAGAAAAAAAAACGAGTCAAATATGAGTGAATGAAGATGATGAGGATTTTTGTGATCCTAAATTTCATATGAGATGTCATATTAATAACAGGTCTGTAGCTTGGTTATAAACAGAGCAAATTCTACAAATTATGTTAGTACCTTACTAGTAGATAAATTGCATTTGAACATCTTGAAGCATCTAATGCCATACAAATTGCAATGGTCGGATGAAGGTAAAGAAATTGAAGTTTCTAAACAGGTTTTGATTACTTTTTCCATTAGAGAGTACCAAAATGAAGTGTTATGTGAAGTAGTACTAATGGAAACTAGTCACATTCTTCTGGGGCGACCATGGAAGATTGATAGAAGAGTAAAGTATGATAGGAATCACTACTTTCTTGTGTGAAATAGAAGGCGTGTTATTTTATCACCCCTCGGTCCATGAGAAGCTATTAAGGATCAAATGAAGATAGCAAAAGAATTCAGAAAAAGAGAAAAAAAAGGCTCAAGAAAAGCATGAGAGTGACAAAAAGCATGAAAAAGAAGAAATGAGTTGAGTGAATATACTTTCTTGAGAGTTTCTTCAAAATGTGAGAACTTTCTTGTGGTTCTCATAAAAAGAACTATTCTTTGATAGTTTTGGTTCTAGTTAACAAGGTTTAATTAGGATCAAGCTCTATTGTTGATAGCTGTCGTTCCAAGCAACAAGTTTGTTTAGGATTAGGTTACAATTGAATATTGATAACTATGGTTTCAATTAGCACGTTCAGTTGGGGTTCAGTTGCTTATTTGCTTGTTTCAAGACAATCTTAGGGTTCGTATTCCATCGTTGATCACTTGGGTTTTACAATTTCTGCACCTAGGGTTTGCAAGATCTCATCACATATACTCCTAAATATCACTGAAATTGATTATATGCATGGTGATTTAGGGAGTAATGCATGTCATATGTTGATGAATGAGTGACAATCTTAGGGTTCGTATTCCATTGTATAGTTTGTTAATTAAAATTTCTTAACATGTTTGAATCTTGTTAAGAGTTTGGGTATTCACTAAACTTTTTTGTGCTCACGATCTTTAAGATTGCTTGTTTACAAGGAAGGGATCACGTTTAAGGAGTGGAAGCTAGAATAAGATAGAAAAGAAGCATGGATAGAAGTTGAAGAAAATATTTTGTATATGTAATGAAATCTTTTGGAGACTAAAATTTGTAAAGTTGTAAAGTTATGATATAATATTTAAGGACTTTTTGCAATGTTATTCTTAGATATGACTTATATATGTAAGCAATATTTTTCTTATTCTTATTAACCTTCGATCCTGTCATAACTATCCATGCCATGGAGTATTCTAGTCATTCTATAGTCATGTACTTTTCTGAAAGCCTCAAATATATTAATCAAAATGTCTATGACATCAGTTTGTTACACGTTACATTGATACTACTAGGGTACTTTATGGGAGTATAACAAGCTACCTCTTTTGTGGAGTTGGGGAGTTTTAGATGCTTGCCTGGAGCTCACAGGCATGGGTATCTACAAAGGAGCCATATATGATAATGATGAAGGTCTTAACTCTTTCCATCTAAATCTACCCTAATCTCTAGCCACACCACTATACCTCACCTTTACCTTTATTTTCTTTGGCTTGCACCTAATTGCTTACATCAGTTGAGGTGACAGGGTACCATCACTACTATCATTGTTGAATTAAGTGTTTAGTGGGTTGGGTCTTAAAGGGTGTTGCCCATGAACTCATTTACCAAAGTAAGAACCCCTGTACCATGGATACTGCATCGGTGTATGGTATATCATGCACTTGGTAAATGAAATTTTCTTACAATGGACCACTTATAGCAAGATCAATGTATAATGCACATGTAGAAGAAATATAAAATTATAGTTCTACATTAAACTTACTATATAGTACATCATAACACTAGTATGACCAACCCAACTTTAGGTAATCCCTTGATACCATCGTATGTACTTTGGAAAAGTCCTGGCAAGAATATCCAATAGCTCCACAATGTGGTCTCATGGAGCATTCCACTTAGCTATACACTTGACTCAGTACTTCCATGCAAGTCATACGCATGGAGGACTCTCATAGTAATAGCAAGGGCAAGGACTCCTTAGAACCCACCGAACAATTGAAGCACCTAACATGGAAAGTGATGCTCCACAACATGGAACAAGAGGTATGTAAGCACGTTATATTTCACTATCTGCTTGGCAAGTGATGCTTTACCAAAGCTATCATTATGTGCAAATCTAATTGTACAAATGGAATGTGTACGACACCTAGAAAGCTAGCCTCCATCAAGTGTGGAATAAGCCATTTGCCTACTATATAAGAGCCTAATGCAGGTGGTTATAGCAAGTAAAAGAGGAAACTCTTACCTCTTTGCTTCATTCCAACTGTGACTTATGTATTGCCTAACCTTTAGCATGGATCTATTTAACAATCATGGGTCTATATGAAAACAAGTAGAAAGTAGAAAATATACGTTTTTAGCAAAGATACAATACAGCTAAACATAGAAAACAACAGTATCTAAAAAAAAAAAGTTTCACTCAATAAAGACAAGCCACACAAGCATAATTATTATAGTTTAGATGTGGTAATACCACTATGAATAGTCTAGACCCTATCTGCCCTCCTATTTGGACAACTTTCGATATCTGGACCTCATTGACCACATGATTAACAAGAATATCCTTATAGACCCTCTCTAATATCCACCTCATTCTGGAAGCATTTTTCACAAAACCTACCCCCTTTCCTTGTATCATGAGGGAGTGGATGTTAGATTGGAAGGTCAAAGCGTGTCCATCTTGCCTTATCAGCTGCTAGTGTGAATGAGCATCCATAGATGCACAACTGATTTTGGTACTTGTACCAACGTTCGACTTATGCCACATAATCCATATGTATCATTTTGATAGAGAACATGGTTTAGTTGAATTGATAAACTTAGCTCAACAAATTATTTTTTATGAGTCGAATGAACATAAGATGAAGCATTTATGGGGATATTTGATGTACTTTGCTATTTAACATGAGCTAGTGTGTTTAAGCATTAAGAAAAGACAAGATTTGAGGGGAAAACTCATTAATTTTGGTTGAAATTGAGCATGCAAATGAAGTAAAAAACAAGTACTCAACCTTCCCTACGCTCATGCCCAAGATGGTGCCTAAAGATATTGCTGTATGCAAGACAAAAGCATCTTGTTTATGGAGAAGTGAAGCTGCATAAGAGGACATGGCCTGTGGCGAGGCCATGCCTAAGCCGGTGTCTACACAACATGGCCGTGTTTCAACCCATTTTAAGGTTTGATTGTGAGATCAATTGGAGACATACTCCAATGCATGGATGTGGCATGCAACATGCCTTTATGTCTTTTTTCAATTGCTTATTTTTTAGTTTCTGTTTATATTCTTTTGGCTTTTATGTTCTTATATTACCTTTGCCCGACTTGTGGGAGTATATAAAGGTCATTAGGGTTATGTAAGCCTACTTATCTTTTAATGTATTTTGACATTCATCGTGATCAATTGCCCTCATTGGCTTTCTTGAATTTGTTTCTAAAACCCTATTAACTACTATTCAGTTTTTCTCTAGATTATTCTTTGCTGTTTCTATTGATTGTGCATCATACCAATTGAGCCAAATAAGTAGTTTGATTCTTCTCTTGGTGTATCATATCCAAGAAGACAGATTTTCCATATCCTTTATTTTATTACATTTCATTGTTAAAAAACTATAAAACTCATAAAATATAAAAATCCTATAATTCTATATTTCATATTCATCCGAGGAATTCCGTTGTATAATTTTGACACGGATTTTATTCGTATCATCTTGGTTTTTGCATGTAACATTTTCATATTAACACAAACTATAGATATAACAAACATTAATCCAAGTTTCAATAAATCCAAAACTTCTAAACCTATTGGCATATACAACAAGCAACAATAGTAATATATTGGTATTTATTTAGCTTTAGAAATCTAAACTTCCTAATTACAAAATAATGTAAAATATGTTAACCACTTCTCATGAAAAGGACATGATTTTAAACTAATTTTCTACCTTTTCTCTAAAACTGAATCTATTTTAAAAACATTTCCAACTTGGTCTAGAAATAGAGGTAATTTTTTTCCTTTGAAAAGGTTATCTAAAATCATATATAAAGACTTGAAAATAACACCTTGGTGGCAAAAAAATTAAAAATGCATCATGAGGGATGTAGAAAGATGGATTTTGCATAAAAAAAGAAAGGTCATTTCATTAACACCATAAGTGGTTAAGTAATAGAGTTCATCCAAAAGTCAAAGGAACTAATTTTAATTTTTAAAATAAAGCCCTACACCTCTTGACTTCTTTTGAGGAGCTCTTAATAAAGGGAAAAATACTAAATTTTTCTACTGTTGACCTTACTTTAAAAGTAGATTTGGAAGAGGTCATTTGAATCCCTATTAGGCCTTTTAAAGGCTTAGAAGCTTCTTACTAAAGTTTTAGGCTTATTTTTAAGAGAATGAGCTTCTTTTATGTAACTATTGGGTTAAGCCTTGTAAAGGTTAACAGGAGTTGGCCTTGAGTAAATCCATATTCTAAGTCTAAGACCATGGACCCATATGCATATGAAGGTTTCCATATGGACCTTCAATTGTCAGGATTAATCTAATTATTTTTAGTAATGGATCATCTGGTCTATCCTTCTCAGCTTCATCCAGCTATGGAGATTATAGACCAAAATCTATATGTAGGAGCCTCCACCTCCTTATTTAGAGATTAGAAGCATTGAAAATTTTCGACAAATGTCATCACTTTGCAAGAGTGAAAATGTAGAAGATCAAATAACATATTTTTATCAATAATGAATTAAGAATATCATATTCAATTCGCCATCATACACATGCTATGTGAATCAAAATTTATTTATTCCTCTTCTTATGCTTTTCTTTATGACATCCCTTCATGTGTCATCAAAACAAGACTTTCAAAATCAACATTCACCCACATCATACATGGTAAATCAACAACAAATCCCAATAAAATTTTTTAATTATCTTCAACAAACTCCTTTACTTACAACTTCATAAAATGATAATAACGTCTATTAATTTCAATAATGAAGAATTATTAAACATAATTAACCATTTCATCAACTCTACGTGAACATAAGACCCTTCATCATGGTCCATCATGTGAGATTAAGTCATAAATTCTCATAATACTTCTTTTCTCAAGAATACAATTTAAATTAGATTTTGAACAACCTCATAGTTACACATTAGGGAAAAAAAAAAGACGAAGAAGAAAAAGGCATTTACTCGACCTAATTGCTTCCTCTACTCAAAAGAAGATCCCTTCTTTTTTTTTTTTTTAAATTGCTTTATCACCTCCACTCTACCTTTATGCTTCAATTGAAAAATGATATTAGGAATTGACTACATGTTGATCTCTAGATATTGATTAGAGACCATAGTGGGGTGAATCAAATCATAGTAGTCATGTGCATGCAATGTATGTCCATGCTATACAAGACCTTAAAGGAGTGATGTGGTAGTACAAGTAAGGAATGACTAAGGGTGATAAGTTAAGGAGAGAGTAGAGAGTCTTAAGGAGCTCAAATGCACCGGTGACATGTAGAGGAGCTATGTAGCACCAACCTAACTGCTCTAGAAAAGAGGCTTTGTGTTTTTTGCCCTGAGCTATGTTTGATCTCTTGTGAGAATATTTTAGCAGCACGACATTGTTTTTATCAACTTCTAGATCTATTAAATGAGGAGGAGCTCTAGATACTTATAGAGATTGGTTTTTTATGACGTTTTGTTCATATACACCATTAATAGAAGATATGAGTCTTCTTAATGATGAATTTCTCCATATGCTATTTGGCCCATGGAATACTCTTTAAGTGCACGAGCTCTCCTGAGAAAGGTTGGGAGTGGATGAGTAAGTCCGTTCTAATAGTCTTTACTTCGAGGATACCATGCCAAACTCTTTTAATCATTCCAATTTCATGGATTTGACTCTCTAAGCCTTGTCACTCAGCTCAAAGAGTCAAACCCAAGTCATTTTTGGACTTGAAGGCTTGGAATCTATATTTAGCCTTCTATATTTTGCTGCTAGCTAAAGTTCTTCAAATGAGGTTGAAGGGGTTTAGGCATAAAATATATTTCTTAATTAGCTACAATTGAGCCTGACGCTTGTGTGCTGATACAATAGCTACTAATGCCTTATCATAGCTTAACATTTCACTGGGTACCAACTTACGATGTACAAGCCCAGTGCTATGATCCACTTGAAATGTGTATATAACTAAAAGTACGGATTCTACCAACAAGTATACTGGGTCTGATCAAGAAATACAAAAGTGACTAGAATATCATTCCCACAAGGATCAATTTAACTACTAGATTGGTATTAGCTTCAACTAATATTTAGGCAATTGAATTTTCAGAATTAACTAAGTCTCTACTATTAATCTAATCTAACACTTATCTATGGATGCATTGAGAGTATTTTTTAGAGAGATATGTATAAATGATGTGGGAAAGAAAAGAATCCACCTCAACATTGCTAATCAAATTGAAATCATGTTATATTAATAATTAGACTTATGGATATTCATATGAAATTGTCAAGATATAAAACTCAATCAAAGATTCAATATCTTTCTAACCACAAAATAACCTAATAGCTTTCACTAAATAAATTATCATTAGAATCTAATTCACAATTATAAATCTCTCGATTCTATAATTGACTAATGATTTAAATTATTTCTCCTAATTCCTTAGTGAGAAATCAACATAAACATCGCATGAATCACAACAGACAATTTCTAAATCATATTAAACTCCGCCGCTTCCACAATTGTTGTTTAACCTTAATCCATGAATTAATATGAACCCTAATTTCCCTTCTGAGTTATCAAGATTCTTACAAATCAAATTCCATACAGAAATAAGATGAATAACAAGAATTCAATATGAATATTCCATAATCCTAACAACCATATAACATAATTCAAGAATCATAATAGCATGCTTGAGACTTCAGCAACTTCCCACAATAGAAATTTAGCTACTCATGGATAATGATTCACAAATCAGATATGAAAATGCAATTGAATTCATATTGAAAAACAAAATCAGACAATTGAATTGCATAAGAACAAAATCAAATATCACCAATTCAATTGACAAGGTCTTCAATTGCAAGATCTATTTTATACAAAGCTTCAAATGATCACTCTCTCAAACTCTAACAAAGGAATGAAAACTACTTTGTTTTTCTATCTTTTCTATATATTGCATATGTCTATTGTGAAGGAAACCCTAGAATATATAAGAAAAATTTCAAGCATTTCATCTAATTTTTACAGTTACAAAACGTACGTCGGCAGTTACACTTCCTACGTCGGCGGCCTATAGGCGACGTACATTCATACGATGCTTGAACACTGGCAGCTTTGGCTTCGGCTTTAATAATTTGGATTTTGTGGATGACCTACGTTGCTTAAACGTCGGCGACATAGGGTTTGAAATGCCGATGTATGATAGAAACATCAAAGGCCAACCAGATACACTTCAAAGGCGGCTGTGCTTATAACAGCTTTAATAAATTGCATTTTGTTCGCATTCAACACCGTCTCAACGCCGATGGCTTTTATTCCCAAAAAGTCGGCATTGGATAAAATTGCAGAAGCTGGCCTTCATGTATTCCCACACTAGTAATGTTGAGCTATTGCTTGATTTTTGGTTACTGATCTTCAGCATGCACCGTCTAAAGGCCAGTGGCATATAGGATAATTTTGTCGGCCTTTGAATTCTTGAATCTGTTCCTCTTCAAAGCTGGGTAAAAGCCGGTAACGTAGAGGCAGTGTTAAAGTTTAACATTTTGATCATCCTCTAGGCTGACTGTATACCGGTAGCTTAACTCCAGAAAAGCTGGCGTACCCCTGAGATTTTTCAATTTCAGCTCAAACTTCCTTGTTATGATTTCCTTTGTTCAATTAAGACCTGAAACATTAACTTGAACAATCCAAGTACCAATTCTAGCAATTTTCATAAAATTCAAGACAAATTAACCACTAATTGCATATTAAAAGTTGTGTAGAACATGATCTTATCATGTTAGCATTGCATTTTATTTTTTATCACAACACAACTTGTTTGCACATATCGCTTTAGGCTAAAATGCATAAATATATTTATATATTACCCATACAATACATAATACTTTTAATTTTTTTAATGTGCTCTTCCTTTTTTTTTTTTTTTTTTTTTTTGGCATCAGCTTGTAGCACATTGCCATGGGACATATGTGTAAAAATATATGTTCTATTGCCCCTAGGCAATCTATAAAATAAATCCCTTCATCTTTCCTTTTTTATGAGCTCGTAATATTCCTCATGTACACATGTATGTGTTTTTTTTTTGTTGCTTTTTTTTACATGGACAATCCATGATTAATTTTGCATAGCCCCCTTACAAAAAAACATAGAGCAGCACTTGCGAAAGCATGTCATAGGAGGAATCATGTAATGAGACACTATCTTTGTTCTTTTAATTCTTTCTCCTTTTTGTTTAATACCTTTCCATAACAAAAGATATTTCCATTAATGTACGTCTTGTTAAAAAATATTTTTATTTCTTTCTCCTTTCCTTTTTCTTTTATTTAGTACCTTCTATAAGCATGTGCCAACTTTTTGGAGTATGTCTTTATTTTTTTTTTTTTGTAGGCATCGACTAATTCGTAATAAATCCTACTCATATTATAAATAAATATCCATATAAAAGTGGTAATATGGAGCATATTCTTTTCCTATACCATCACATCCCATTGTCATGTATGTTTGAAACTTGTTTAATATAAATTGGTAGATTGTAACCTTGAAAAGTCATCGTACAAGAACAAGCTTAGTATTGATAATACAGTGTCCATGATAGTTGTGTAGCTATCATTTGCCACTTAGATCCATTTTACATCGAAACAAATTTATTAAAGTAATAGATACTATTTTAGTCTCTTTATGTTTATACTTTTGTTTTATTGACTTATAATTTAATTATCAAACAATAACTAATCCCTACAATACCTTTTTTTTTTAAATAACAACTACCCTTCACAACACTTATAGCTTCTCTTTCTTTTTAACAATGATTTCTCTTTTATTTCTTTTCTCTATGAAAAGTTTGCATTATAATTCATAGGGAAAATGCCAAATTCCATACCTAAACTTTGCACAAAAGTTTAATTTTGTACTTTTACTTTAAGTGGTTAATTTGATACCAAGTTAAATTTTTTGTAGCTATTTTTACTACATTACTACCACTAGTTCCTCTTTTTCCTGACATGGAATAGACAATCAGTGTTGCAAGAATGAGTAAAAATTCATAATGGAGGTCTTTTCCATGTTATAAAGCAAACGGTATATTAAGGAAGTAATAAAAATAATTACAAAAAGTTTAATTAGATATTAAATTCATCGCTTCAAAATTCATATTACAAATTGAATTTATGTGAAAAGTTCAAATACTAAATTTGACATTTACTCTAATTTATAATTTAAAATTAAAAAAAAACCTAAGAAATTCATGTTATATATAAAATAATTTCTATTAAACCCAAAATCTTAATGCAAGATTTCTCTTATAGGTTTTTATGACTTGTTATTATTAAATTCACACACCCAATAGGATGAAATGCCCACTAGTTTAATTATAGATTAACCTTTCAGGAGGAATTACTCATTTGCATACTCCTTAAAATTTTTTTGTTTTTTTCTAAGGACATTTCAGTTCCTTATTCATTCACACTTATAATACTTGAGAAATTGACACCTTGAGTGAGTCAGTTGGTCCATCTATTGAAATACCTCAGCTCTCAAGAGTCTAGTCTAATACAATGCCCGAAAAAATCACGGATTGCCAGATAAAATAGTAAAAAATTTGGACTGTTTAGGATAAGTTCCAATCAGTATCTCCCTCCGCGCTTCCCAACCGTCACAGCAAGTGCACATAAAACAAGCAAATGTCAAGTATTCAAGGTTTCCTCAGCTACAATACGAGATTTGCAAGAACCTTCGCTGGGTTTCATCCAATGCAACAGTTACAGAATCTTTATTAGGCTCGTATTACCATTTTCATTAGCGTTTTCACTTGGTGCGAATCCTATGATCCATCATTCATTTCAACCCATAAATACTAACAGCTGATCTAATAATCCTGCTGACAAAAGAAAAAAAAAAAATTGAGGAACAAGGCATTAAAATGAAGAGCAAATATGACTCCCACAATAACTACATAGATAAACCAACTACACAGTCCAATAATCACAGGAGGATTTTACACTTGGGAGGAGAACTACTAATGAGATGGGAAAAGAGCATGCCTTCCGAAAACTGATTACATTTTTCTGCAGCAAAGCTGCTTCCTATCCAAATATGCAGCAAAATTAAAAAGGTATTATGCCCACTAAAATAGCCCTACCATTCTTTACACCCGGTGCATAAATTCTTCATGAGATAGAGTGCCGTCTATGTCTTGTGGATGACCCAGATGACTTGATGTCGCCAGGAACCATTGATGTTGGACTTTGAGAACTTGCAGAGGTCTCAGAGCTCCTGTTCTCTCCTTGGCTTTTCCCAACCACCCACAGTTTATCAAATATCCTTCTTGAACGGGAAGGCAGTAACTGTATCCCACTTCGGCTGCTTCTGCTGTTTTTCTTCCCTAATTTCCCATTCTTTCTTGGTTCATCATCCTTAAGCTTCATTTGATTCATCTGCTTCCTTAGCGATTTGCTGTTTTCCAGTGTCATCCTGTCAGATTCCTCATCTGTATTTGTGGTGGATCGGGATGTATTAACAGAATTAGTATGGCTAAAGGCTTGCTGAACCCCTGCTGCTCTAACTTGCTCAAAATAGAGAACCTGTACCACAACTCGAAGCGGAAGCCTTTCATTTTGTGCAACATGCATTGATGCATCTACCGTGAGTTTCTTGACATCCATCAACCCACAGATCTTCTTTCTCTCCGTTTTTGTCAAGTTCGGATGTTCCTGCAGGATGACAGCAGCCATGATGTAAGTTTGGCCAAACTAAAGCAGCAAGATATGTTAATTTTTCAAACAATATAGCCAATGACCATCATTTTTATATAGCAAAATGAGAAATCAACTTTCCTCTATAAGTTCTTCAGGGAAGTTGAACCATTTGGAAAGAGCTATGTCTAAAAATCTAATAAAGATTACTTAAACTGGCCATGCAAGAGGTCTTCATAAATCAAGAATCAATATGGACAATGAAAAGGTACAAAAACAAAGACCAATTAGGAAATTCCACCTTGAGATAGAGATCAATTGCTCTATACAGCATATCATGAACTGCCCTTGCTGAATTGGGGATTGATTGTGCCAAATCCACAAAACTTGACAGTGACAGATTTGGATCTTTCGCAATTTCTCCAAGATAACCATCAATCAATTTAGCGACTTTCAACATTGAACTATGTTCTATTGTAGCATCTCCATTTTTCTCTTGATCCCCCTCGGCATTGAAATCCCAGACAGATTTTTCCTGCATTACAAATTGCTTGAGAAGGCATGTCACCAAATCAACATCATATATTGTGGTTTGAGGAGAACGTGCAGGAATTAGCAACCCACTAAGAGAAGCTTCGTGAAACTTTAAACTAACTCTTTTCACCAATTCTTCCCTCGACAGATCATCTATTCCTACCAAAGTGGAAACTTTCAACAGTTTCAGCAGAAAACTACATGAACAACCTCCAATCAGGTCAGATGGCAATAATGAAATCAGTGTTTCAACAAGAGTTTTGTTTCTACTTCTGTGTGCATCTGAGAGTAAATATTCTACACGGTCCGGCAACCATCTAACAGCATAAGTTTTCAGTGCTTCCCCAATCACATTGCCATCGATCGTCCTTTTGACTTTACAGCAACAATCAATCGCTTGTAGAGATCAATATCCAGCTCACATACATCTTCAACCCACCAATCCTTTGGCACAGACTCATTTCTCTCTGGAAACTTTATATCCTCTTCAACGACTCTTTCTGATGCAGCTAATTTGCGGTTATGGGCATATGACCAAGTCACGTTAGCAGGATCCATACATATCTTAGATGCAATGGAATCAATACATCTTCCAACAATCTTAAGATCCTCAGACCACGGAAGTAAGACTTTGTAGTTTGGAGAACAAGAATGGAATCTTTCCAGCTACGGAAGACACTCGAGTTTAAGAAAACCTCAATTTTAAAGATTAAGTTTCCTCTATCAACATCCTCAATCATTTCAAGATACTCAGCTGCACATCGAGCGGCCACTACATTGTAAGCATTTAGTTGACTGTCATTCCATAACAAAATTTTGCACAAATTTCAAAGGCTTTGGCCCCTCCAGGAAAGTTAACCAGATGGATTTCATCTGAATTCTCCTCACTGGCCTTCATAACCATCTTTTGCAGCAGATTGCTCTTTGATAATAGAGGAAACTGCAAATTCACACAAGAAAACAATTGAATAACACAAAGGATAATGAAATGCATAAGAAATGCTCCTGATGATATTTATGTCCTTGACTGGCTAAATATATATTTTTCCAATCAATGAAAATAGTATTCATACGCTGATCAAAGTGATCATCGACTTAGATACAAAAAGAAGAAAGTTAATGAAAGAAAGATCAAATTTCAATGAGCTCAAGTGCTGAGAAGATATATGGGAACCTAAGACAAGAAATTTAAAGATGAAAGGAAATAACGGAAGTAATGAAATTCTATACCTTATGAAGGTAAAACTTTACATCACCAACATTTATGGTAACATCTGCTGCCAGTTCTGCTGGTACATATCTGCATCATTTGTTCTAATACCATTAGCTTAAAAGAAGTAAACAGCTTAAACATCTAGGTAAAATTCTAATGTCAGGAGGATGATAGATACATTCCATGTGCTGTGCGTATATCAAAGAAATATCAATTTATCTCTTTCTTTCTTGCAAAATAGGATGACAGCAATTGTAAAATTTTCTCAATCAATAGAACCTTGTGGCAGGCAACAAACAGTAGGCTAGTGCAAAATTCCTAGAGTACAACCATTTGAGCATGTTCAATAACAGGACCCGATTTACGTGGGCATTGATTCCAATAAAGACACCAATTATTTTTAATTTTACTCAGCTCATAGGTCGGCCATCCAAAGTAAAACTGCCTCAGGCAATGAAACCAAATATGAAATTTAAATCCCAATATTCCAAGCAGAGCATGATTTGAAATTTTATGGATAAAAATGATTTCAATTTGCACTCAAGGAACCAAAGGTCCAAATTAAATAAATAAATAAAGGTGGGCTGGACTAGTGAGCATGTCATAAGACTGTATTAATGTGATGATGTGCCTCGAAAATGACATTGTTGGACCACAGTGCATCTAACAACACTTCTGATGGGATGGTTGTGCAATTAGCACAACTAGTATGATGTGACCAGAAAATCATTCACAGAGTAACTTCAGTTTTCATCTTCAGAAATATGATGTACTCATATGAAATTTATTGCTAATGCCTTCATTTGACATTGTTGGACCACAATGCATCAAACAACACTTCAGACGGGATGGTTGTGCAATTAGCACAACTAGTATGATGTGACCAGAAAATCATTCTATATAGTAACTTTAATTATCAACTTCAGAAATGTGATATTCACATATGAAGTTTTATTGCTAATGCCAGCAAACAAATTTGAGCTTCAATCTAAGATTCCATCTTTCACCCCATCAAGCAATACCAGTGATGTTAAGCACATCAGTTGTCTAGAAAAGGAATGTGGAATTACTCAAAATCTTACAAAAACTTTTAAGTCTCATATTCATATATCAAGATGGGAAAAAAAATAGATAAAGAGAAAAGAAAAGAATGTGACTGAAAATGCTCAGATTTGTTATAAAGGTTATATGGCAGTGTCCGCCGCATGAAAAAGGAAATATTTCCTTGTGCATATGGAGAATTGTTCTCCACTTATGCAAGACTATTTGATAGTGAAAGGTCAGTCTAAGCCTTCTAAAACAAGTAATTACCAAAATAGGACACATGGCAAATTAATTATCAAATAACCACCAAATGCGCATGTAGGAGATGCAAATTCAGTGGAACAGAAAAGCTAAAAATTCAAATAAAAATTGCATGTTGAACATACAATTTCTATTTATGGAAACCTCGCACGTTACATGTGTGTCTATTTCATAGTTCTTGCATGTTGTATATACAAGTATTGCACAGATACAAAACCCATGTTATGCTTGTGAATTAGATGAGTTATTTTAATAATTAATTTGCATCAATGCCCATATTGGTAAATAATTTAAAAATCTGTTCTAAATTGACAAATAATTCCTTATTTAACAGGAACAATGACAGACTAGGTTAAGAAGATATGAATACACCATACATGCATATGATTATATGATATTCTTAAATTTCTCAATGAGCACAAGTATAAACTGAAAGAACTAAAGCAAAATCACATAATCCATCCTTGTCCTCCATGTCAAAAGAAAGCCAATATTTTAATGAATTTATTGCAATTTAGAAAAGATTTATCTTAAGCTAGAAGTAGAATACAACATCCGAAATATAACTGCTAAATGTACAAAATATACTTAAATTGTGTTTTTCCCAAACACAAGAAAAATTGTGGCCACATAACTTATTACAGGATTATTTCTCCCTCACTTAAATAGTATTTCTTCAAATGTCCTGGCTGCACTAAGGAACCTATACCTTGGATTCTGATGTTTAAACAGTATGTCATTCATATTGCTCACTTTCCTCTGCCAAGTCATACCAGGGTACAGCAAAAGAAAGTGAAGAGTCCAAACAACATATTTAACTAGCATACTCTAGGGTAAGACAGTGATTAGTCATGCTAATGAAGAGATGGCTCCTTAGATCATCACAAAATTAGCAGCTATCATCAATTGAATTGAGGGAGCTCATTGGACTGTCATTAAACAAATCAAGATCTCAACTGCAGATAACTAGAACTTGGTCATTATATTTTGATAGACAAATGAACCAACCACGAACTTTGGTTCTCATTTATCAAACTCACACACAGTTTTCAAAGGAATTGTGCTGTATTTAGCGCCACACACATGCTGCCTTATTATATCTTGCAATATGTACTAGCATTTTTTTTCTTTAGATTATAATGCACGAACATTTTCTTCTTGAACATGAAAAAAAATAACTAGGATGATTATTACCACTTTGAATCCCATCAATCAAACCTTATATTCTGTACAAGTTTATTATTTCATAAAATGAAAACTGGGGGAAAAAAAAAAAAGAAAAGCAAAAAGTCTTGTCATGTGTTAGATTGGAGAAAAGAAGAATGATGGCTGTGATGATCAAAGCCCTGTATAACCCATGTGGGTTTTCCACTATGGACCACCATCTCATAGCAAAAGAAAATACCACCCAAAAGTTGGACCACAACCAAATTGGCTTTCCAGATCCCCATAGCCATAAATCAAAGATAGAAAAGCAAACAGAACTTTCCGCTCTTAATAATTACTCTCTACTTATTCCTTACAAAAGCATCATAACATCATTAAATTTTAGTTTAGTTAAGATCGATGACCTTTGTACAATCAATAACTTTGTTTACACATCCAATAGTTTAAATCAAACATGCATACTTACGTACATACGTACATAAATACAAACACACATGCATACATACGTGGATATACAAACATAAGGTAACTCATTACATACAGAAAGAAAATAAAAAAATTTTTGGACACAATTAGTCATTTGTGAGGATGGAATATTGAAATTTAGATGCATAAATAGACATGGTATATACATTAATGCCATTCCTCAAAGTCAAGAAGACTTGTTCTCACTTTCATGAGTAGAAGTAGAAGCAAAAAAGAAAAACTGCAATGAATTCCCAAATACATAAATGTGAAAAACAACATAAAATTATCTTTGAAAAAAAAAAAAGAGAGTATAAAGGGGGATAACAAAAATATATAACATGAAAAAACTGACCTGATAGAACTTCCATCTGACTGAAAGGTATCAGGCTTTGAGCCCAACTTCATATACTTCATTTTCTTCACCAAACAAAATAAAAATAATAATACTTCACCAGAAGGATAAGGACTGAACTATGAAACTGCAACTTCTAAGAAGTAAACAAAGGCTACCCCCAGTTAGAAGAAGCTTTCTAATTTTCAGTGTGAATGGGAAGATCATAATGGTTTTGATTTGGAGCATTTTGATTCTGTTTGACATAACATTAATATCCACAGCACAACTCTACGCTACTACATATATCTATATAAACATAAAATTATAAAAGAAAATTAAAAAGAAAAAAAAAGGGAAAGTGGAAATGGTGTGAACTGAATTGAATTGAATGCGTAAGAAAGAGATAGAGAGGGAGGGGGAGGGAGTTGCTGAAATCATAAAGAGTCGCCGCCTTTGCTTTTAAATCAGCTCAGCCTGATCTGTCTGTGCAACCCCAACCCCAAGTAAAAAGATCTCTTATTTTTTCGCAAATCTCGATACGCCATTTTCATTCCCCACCCCCCATCCCAATCTAATTCTTAAAACCAAACACTCGGATTTTGTTAATTTAGTAATGTAATGTTATGTATGTTATGTTATGTGTGTGTAATGTGTCGTGAAAATAAATGCGATGCGTTGCTTTGTGGTTTCAGCATGTGTTTGGGAGTAGTATGTACAATAGCAGTAGGGGTATTATTATTATTATTATTTATAAAATACTACAGAAAAGAAAAGTGTATAATAAAAATAGAGTAGGACTGAGGATATATAGACTAATAGGAACTAGGAAGGACACAGGTCTGTGTTTACAGGATAGTTTCAGAAGGACTTTTTATGAAGCTTTTGTGCCGTTAATGCACGCCACCCTCTTTCCCCAGTTTTGCCCGTCCTTTTCTCCATATTTTCCTTTCTACCCTTCTCTTCCTCTCTTCTCCTCTATATTACCTTACTTAATTTCCATAAATATGCGTCTCTTATATTTATATTTATTTTATATAAATCAAATGAAAAATTCTGCGGACTTCTTGTGTGTGTTTTTTTTTTTAATGGGTTTTAGTGATCGGCTATTTAACGGCTTAAATTAATGATCTAATAATACTTAGGCTAGTTCGCATTCATTACTATATGAAACAAAGGAAAATTGAATTTCAATTTAACATGAATACAACAGGCTAATAATAACTATTATAATATTCAATTGATGTAAAAGGTGTATAAATAATTAATAAAATAAAAGATAAAATATTTATAATATTTCTATTTTTTATTACAAATGAAGGATAATTATATATGTAATATTTTTAAAATTAAAATATTTATAATAAAATTAAAAAATAAACTATTAAATGAGAATTTATATAAAATATATATTAAGTGAGTAAACTCTTAATGTATCAACATATCTTTTAATAGATACATAATTGATTTGACGATTCCGTTAAGAAGACCATAAATCTATCTTTTATTTCATGTGTACTTCTACAAGATTACTTATTCTCAGTTTTTATGTAAATTTTAATTTTAGTAGTTTAATTATTTTATTCAAAATTTAAAAAAGAATCAAACAGATATAGGGTCTGTTTGGATTGTCTGTTTTTTATCTGTATCTGTATCTTTTTTAAAATAATATATGTAAATATATCCGATTTACATCTAAATTTTATCTATATTTGTTTTATTTGATCTTTTAATAAGAACTGCCAACTTTTTTTTATCTATATCTATTTCTTGATAAATAATTTGTTAGCAAAATGTTTAAAAAAGTGTCTGTATCTGCCGGAAAAAAGCCAAAACAAATAGACCCATAAATGCATTTTTTTTCTAAAAATTTAAAAAATAAAATGGCTACCGCACTTGAAGCAGGCACAACGTGTATTCACTATTCACAGCACACATAGAAACATGTTACCACTGTATGTACAATGTACTATTTTCGCGATCCCTCAGATCTCGCATCTTAATTCTCAATACATGCGAAGGGCAAGGGTAATGTAACAACTTCAAAGTCAATGTTCTCCTCGCCCTTTGACGCCCAGCTTTTATTTTATATTATTTTGCTACTCTTTTTGACCTTCTTTCCCACCCCAGTTCCCACTTATCAAAATCAAATTGTTGCTACACTTGAATAAATTCACATGGGACTGATTACGTTATCATCCAGGAGATCCTTGTCCTGCTACTGCCTAAAATTACATCCCAATATATACTCCTACTCGTGCTCCTGCTATAATAGAAAATCCAAATGACCTAACTGTTTTCAGTTTAATCTTTTTGGGTAAAGCGTGTATTATCATTTTTCTAATAACATGCTCACTATTAATACAGCCAATGTTTTAAACGATAGACTTAATTGATATTTGTCAATTGAAAAAAATTTTATTATGAACACTCTATGTGAAGACCATCCCTTTTAAATAATGAACCAATATGTTAGATTTTGGACTTAGTTATTTAGGTCATTTACCAATCTGCATTAAGCCTATGGTCGTTATAGATAACTCCACGTATGTCTCACAAGGTTATGCCAAGTTGTCCACTGTAATATGCAGATAAATAAATTATAATGAAGAGTAAAAATGTTATTTGTTGAAAAATAAAAGGTTTTATGGTCCATCCTAAATGGATATATATGTATTTTGATAAATGGTAGACACTTGATTGAGGACAAGAATACATATACGGGATTTGAAAGGTTTGGGTCGCTAGTCTTTATAACAGCATACATATACGGGATTTGAAAGGTTTCCAAGTTTTCTTTATAACCCTAGCCTATTCTTTCTTCTATAAAACTATTCCTGAGAAATAGAAAACCCTAAAAGCCTCTCTAATTATGATCTTTGCATCGAGGGATATCAAGATTCAATTATTAGATAAGATTAATCCTTTTCAATTCTTTAGTTATCTAAAGGGATGATCTCTTCCTAAAGTTTTCTTTTGGTTTCAAAAGGAGTTAATTAGGAGACGTTTTAGAGAAAAAACCCTAGGATTCTTGTTGAAGATTTTGTGTTATGCAATCTAGGAGGAACAGGTTTAAAGAAATAGGTAAGTTGATCCTTTTTAATCTTTTTGGTGATCTGAAAGTGTGATCCTTTCTGAATTTTCTTGATTGTTATTAAAGGAAATTTTAGTTTTTAGAGGAGTTTTTGGAGGAACTTTATTCTTTTGGAGATTATGTGATTTTTACAATCAAAGGAGAAAGATGTATATTAACCTAGGATATGTTCTTTTCACTTTAGGATTTAAATGATCATAGATTATGTTTACCTTATGAAAACATATTTTGATGGAGTGTTTTATTATGATCAGGTGTTTTTGATGAAGTTAGGATTTCTATTCCTAAAGTGATTTCAGGTACGACCTTACATTGTTTGCTGCTTGTATTTGTAGGTTAGTAATTGTAAACTCACTAATTGCTATACGATTTTAAATTTGATGTACTTCTTGTTTTTGGCTGGATCTAATAAACCGAGAGGAGTATTGCTACTAGGACAACGCCCTGATGATCTATGTATGACGTTGTCCTAAGTGGAGTTGTGCATAAAGATTATTCCACTAGTCTATGAGTGATGCGAGTATGGTACCCAAGGTGTGTGGGGAATTCCCAACGCCAATATATGTATATATTACTAATTTATGTATTTGTTGTTTTTACGGAGTCATGAGTTATTCCGAGTTTATAACTATTTGTAAATGGTTCTAAATTGTATAGTTTGTCGGCTAATCAAAGATAATAACCTGTGGTTACTGCATGAGTTACTAGGTCGCATGTGGATTTACATGTTGTATGCTCATGTCAATGTGTTTGTGGTATGACATACTTGGCTTTTGTGCTCACTCTTTTATTTTTCAAGATTAGGTGTTGATCTAGCAGTTTTTAATTTGTTGGGCTATGATGTTTATATGAGCTATGAGGAAAACAATAGTGGAGCTGACTTTCCTTCTGATTATTAGGTATATTAGTTTGGAGATAGATAAAGTTAAAGATCTTATGAAGTTTTATATGTTTTTTATAAATCTAAAGTTTTACGAGACCCTTTTCTTAAGATGTTTTAAGATTATATTAAGTTGGTTTTTGGTTTATGCCAACTAAGTTGTTCAGAAATTTTGTTATTGTGAGATGTTTTTAAACAAGTACCCTTATATGTGAGAGATTTATGTTATATGGTATTATAATTGTGTATTGGTGGAATAATAGCCTTAGCGTGTCCATCTCAAGTGAGGACATGTGACGAGCTGATAATACCCTCAATTTAGAGCATTACATCCACTTTATAATAGTTTGGCCACCTATTGTTAATCTTAAGCTTACCTATTAAGGTCACCTTAATAATTTAGACAAGCACATCAATCTATTAGTTGCCTCTAGTCAACATAGTAGTCTCTAGTTGACATAGCAATAGTGTATATAAGTTCCATAATCTAGTAGACATGCTTACCATATTTTCTTAGATTTACTTTCCAAAATTTTGGATATTCAGATTTGGTTTATCCACTTAACAATTTTGTTGTAGATATACAACTATAAATATCCCATATTACATCTAAGTAAGATAAATTGACTTGTTTATTACCATCTAACCGTCATATGATCATTTTATTCTCACACATGTATTAACTTAAGTATCAAAGTAACTACACTAGATAATCCTTCGATATCCTTAAATCATGTCTTGTCTTGTAGGTTAGGATATTGTGGATTCAAAGTTTGATGAAATGTACTAAATTATTTATACTTAAGTTATTTGTGTGTGTGTATTGCTTGTTTACTGTATGAAATTGGTTGTGAATAGGCATTAGAGCATAATCAAATTTGTTCATCTCAAATTATTTATTTAATTGCTTTACTTTAAATTTATCAATTGAATTTAATTTTCTAAATATACTAAGTTAGAAGGAATCTTTCTTCTAAATAAAATCTTAATACAAATTAGCTAAGTTTTTGTACCGAATTTATGTTCTTAAGTTGTAAAGAAAATCTATTTTCCTACAAGTGATATTGATGCAAACGCATCAAAGGCAAATTGATTCAGCTTCAAGAAAGGTTCGACCACTAAGTTACTTTGGTCAAACTCGATTTAAAAATGGTGTAAGAAAGTTCAAACAAGAAGAAGATGTGATTTTGAGAGATCCGGTGATGATGATCAAACACTGACGACAAAGAAAAGAAGATCACTTTGCCACAACTATACGCTGGTAGGTAGGCCGTCGGCCTTCATAGTTACATCGCTGACATTGGTTAACAAAGCTACCAACTTTCCATTGGCTTTAAAGATGAACAGAAGAAATGCTGCTAGCTTTTCATTATAAGCTGTCAGCTTATATTATATGGATTTCTTTTATGTTTTTTAGGATGTTTATTATTTTTTTAAGGAAATTTATTGTAATTAACAGGACTTTATTCTTTTGACTTTCCATGTTTAGTTGCTTAGTTTTTAGGCTAATTAAAGCCTATATATATAGATATATCCATCAATATGTAATCCATAAGATACAAGTTTTATGTTATTTCCTTTGAGAGAAAGACTCCTCCTTTGTGAGAGTTGTTTCAGTTCTTGTTGATAAGAACTTGTAATTGCAAATCATTGTAATTGTTTTATGAATATTGAGAGAGTAATTTCCCTTTTTTAATTGTGCTAATAGAATCATAGATTCTTTTGACAAGTGATTTGTTTTGTAATTCGTGAGTCATATCGAATTACGATTCTTATTGCGATCTAGTTTGCCTTTGTGATTCGTATTTCGAATTACAATTTCATCCATATCATTTATCGTTTTTTTTTTCTTAGTTTTATTTATCTACAAAGAAAACCTTAAAAAGATCCTTCCTTTAATGTGTAAGATTCTTTCTTTTTTATAGAAGGGTTGAAGAAACCCTAATTCTTGAAGCAAAGAATTTCCGACCCCTTGGATTCATATCAATTGGTATTAGAGCTCTTGGTTTGGCCCGCTTCGATTCGATAAGTCATCTTATCAATCTAATTTGTGTTTTAAAATTTAGGGGTTGAGTTATAGCTGTGGATTTTATTGTTGATTATTTGAATGTAGGTGTGAAGAATTGGGAAATTAGGGTTTGGTTTGATGTGGATTTGGGATTTATTTTTGGATTAATTGAATTTAGAGAATTGAGGATTAATTTACTGATTCTGCTGGAAATATGTTATGTTTTGATTAGCTTTAAAAAAATCCTTATGAAGAGGATTTATCAATATCATGCTAGGAATTTTTATAATGGTAGATTAAGATTGTATGATAAATCAAGGCATATTGATAGCAAGAACAGGAGAGTTGCTTGTGAAGAATCTCATAGACAACGTGAGATACGGGCTATAAGACGAGATTTACAACAAGTAATGAAGACTATAGATAATTGGATGGAGAATTGTAGTTTTGAAAAGGCTTTAGAGAATTTAGAGAAGCCAGAAGTGAAGGTTGTTAAGGTTGGGCCAAAAATTGCGGCTTTTAATGGCAAAAAGGTTGAAAAGATTGGAAAGGATGTAGATCATGGGGAAAAGGAAAAGGAGAGAGCTAATAAAATTCCTATGGTACGATCTGAAGAAGAAAAAACTGTTGAGGTTGATAATGAAGATCTACCTAAGGAAGAAGAATCCAAGATTGTTCATGAAGGTGAGGTGAAGGTAGATGATGTTATGGAGGAGAAGGCAGAGGAGAAAATTGTTAAAATTCCAGTAGTGCAAGTTGAGGAAGAAAAAGTTGTTGTTACTACTATTCCTTCAAATTTGTAGGTGCAAGACGATTATGTCATCGAGAGAATCATTTTCAAGCTAAATGTGCAGTGCAGAGAAGGTTTGTAAATTGGTTGTTGATGGAGGCAACTGTGCCAATGTGGTTTCCTAAGACTTTGCGAAGAAAATGAACTTGCAGGTGAATCCACATCCAAAACCATATAGCCTTCGATGGTTGAATTCTCCAAATGTTCTACACATACATAAACAGGCTGAAGTATCCATTGCTATTGGAGATTATATGGACACTATAACATGTGATGTAGCTCTACGGATTGTGCTCCTATGGATTATGCTCAGATATTATTGGGTAGAACATGGTAGTATGACAGACGAGTTATTTATGATGGATATTAGAATACATACAAGATTCAAAAGATGGAAAGATTTTTCTATTGCTTCCAATGACCTTAGATGAAGCTCAACAGGAGAGATTTGAACATTTTCAGGCTAAGGGTCAAAGGAATTTATCTTTGTTTCCATACAGGTCTTCCAAATCAAGAAAGAAGTCATCTCAAAAGTTCTAGGAAGAACAAAAGATTCGAGGTCAAATCTTTTCCAAGAAGGGGAGAATGATGCGATCGCATCATGGGTAAATTGATTCAGCTTTAGGAAATGATTGAACATCAAGTTACTTTGGTCAAACTCAATTTAAAAATGGCGTAACAAAGTTCAAACAAGAAGAAGATGTGATTTTGAGAGATTTGGAGATGATGATCGAACAGAACAGCGGCAGTGAATAAAAGAAGATCACTTTGTTGCACCTGTGCGCCGGTAAGGTAGGTCGTCGGCCTTCATAGGTACGTCACCGACATTGTTTGACAAAGACACCAGCTTTCTGTCGGTTTTAAAGATGAATAGAAGAAACGTTACCAGCTTTTCATTATAAGCTGTCAGCTTATATTATATGGATTTCTTTTATGTTTCAAAAGATTTTTTATTCTTTTGACTTTCCATGTTTAGTTGCTTAGTTTTTAGGCTAATTAAAGCCTATATATATATATATATATATATATCCATCAATATGTAATCCATAAGATACAAGTTTTATGTTATTTCCTTTGAGAGAAAAACTCCTCCTTTGTGAGAGTTGTTTCAGTTCTTGTTGATAAGAACTTGTAATTGCAAATCATTGCAATTGTTTTATGAATATTGAGAGAGTGATTTTCCTTTATTCATTGTGTTGATAGAATCATAGATTCTTTTGACAAGTGATTTGTTTTGTAATTCGTAAGTCATATCGAACTATGATTCTTATTGTGATCTAGTTTGTCTTTGTGATTTGTAATTCGAATTATGATTCCATTCATATCATTTATTTTTTTTTCTTAGTTTTATTTACCTATAAAGAAAACCTTAAAAAGATCCTTCCTTTATTGTGCAAGATTCGTTCTTTCTTGATAGAAGGGTTGAAGAAACCCCAATTCTTGAAGCAAATAATTTCTGATCCCTTTGGATTCATATCAGAAACCCAAGCTTGAAATACAAAAACAAGCCCATGAGCCAAGCCCTTTTCTTTCCTTACCATGTACCATTACACACAAGATAACTTCATTAAGATACAAGAAAGTCAAGGGAAAATTTTAGAGGATAATTTCTTGTTTATTTTAGTAAAAATCACTCCACAAAACAGGCCCTGAATCGATACCCTTAGGAAAACAAACCAAGACACAAATTTCATCAATTTTTCTATAAACAATTCTCCAAAATCTCTTCAAGAATTCATCGACAAATCAAGGTCATCTAAGAAAAAGCTTTATTTTCTTTTCAAATCACTGAATCATATATTTATTTCAAAAGGAAACATCTATATGAATGAATTTTTAGTGAATTGAAGATTTGATGAACTAAGTTGATTTTTAGGTTTAGATGAATCTTGGGAACTTATAACAGTAGAATAATGAAGTTTGTTTTAGATGTTTTGATAGATAAATAAGTTGCATGGTTTTCATGTTAAACTGGTAGTGAAAATGAAGTTGTGAATGTTATTGAATGATATAAGTGTTAAGTTATGCATATGTGATGCTACTAAGTATGTGTAAGCTACTTGAAGCAAAAATATGATGTTTAAGTATTAAAAGTATCATGCCCTGTTTTTCAAAGGAGTACACGAGGTGCCTTAATCAATCATGCTCCTCTTTGTTGCTTAAAACATAAGAATTTTAACTCACTCAAGGAGGAACATGATCGGTACATGAAAGCCCTATTTGGCTGTTCTTCTCTCTATTTTATTTAACAAATGTAATTCTAGAACAGCACGCTGGACCTATCTTATCGTGTTTCTCTCTAACCTTCAAAGTGTTTGGCATATCAATGAAACATAGAATGAATACAACTTATCCTATCTCGTTATGTTTCTCACTGCTTTCCAACTCAAGGAAAAGCATAACTGGAACACGGCTCGTCCTATCATGTCATACGTCTCTCTGAGTAATAACCCATGGACAAAACACGACGAGAACACGATGAATTGTATTTGGTCATGATTCTCACATGAAGAAACACAAAAGGGGAACCTAGCTAATGCATCTGCCTATGTTCTTTAAAAAAAAAAAAAAGAATGAATGAGTTATATAGATACATGTATAAATATACTAAGTTACGTTTTGACATAAGTTTTTATTTAAGTTTGATAATTGATTGAGGGCTTAGCATTTAATTATGGTTTGATATTAAATATTTTATCGAATAATTTCCTTTTAACATATTCTTCTACTTAGTTGTATTTATCTACTGATTATTTACGAGATACACCGGTTCATTCAGCTATGCAGTAATTTGATTGTTGGTTGCTAGGATAAGTATCTCTAAAATAACTATAAGCAAAGATAGTTCTAAGTGTTTAAATTACTTGTTCTTGTATCATTTAATCTGCTCTAAGGAGCGACAACCTTACTCAGAGTCGAGCATGGTAATCAAGTGCTTGGGCTACCATTTTATCATGATGCAATTGTAAACCCCCAAAGTTTTACGATCAGTTGAGCTTAAACCCTAATCGGAATGTCGATCGGAAACCCTAAAGTCAACAAAACCCTAGTTAAACGTAACAAATTTAAGTTCGACAATCCCGTGTTCATAACCCTAAGTGAGTAAGTAAGAGATTAGTATGTAGAATAGTTCGTAATAATATAAGAAAGCTTAAAAAGATCATATTAGTAAAACCACAATTCGTTTTGGACCCAAACGGATACAATTTTTGAAAAACGTATCCTGGGACTCGGCATAGTAAAAATTTTCTACATATACCGTTAGACTCGTAAAAATATAAGATTTTCAAAAATATTAGTTTTATAATTTTCGGTAAGTAAAAATATCAGATATCGCATTTATATGTATATTTTCTTACTACTGGTATCTTATTAGTTATATCTATTTTATATTACACTATCTATAACTGTTCTATACTATTCATTTATCTCTACTTTTCTACCACCTCCTCTTACACTTTACATACCTATTATCTTTATTTTTATCTTTCCAATAACTTTATATCACATTTACCTTATATATTATTACTCTTAATACACAAAATACAAAACAATCACATCTCACTCTCTCCTTCTCCCCCGCGCCCTCTCTCTCCTCCTTCCATATTCTTTTTCAATTTTTCTTTTATTTAAATCACCTAATTTCACTCCTCATTCTCTATAAATACCCCCCTTCTCTATCATTTTCCTCATACCTTCACGTCTACAAAATTACCCTCCAAAATTCTCTCTAAATTTCCTTTCAAACACTCTTCCAAAACTCTCCCAAAATTTCTTCTCAAAACTCTCTTCTATTCATACCAACACTACTACCATTCTTACTTTAGGTAAGAAATCTTCTCCAATCTCTTTTACCATGTCATGTAACTTTACATGACCATGGTATGAGTTTCCTAAACTTATTGTTATGGAAACTACACTATGTCTATGTATTGTTCATGTTCATGAACTTCCATATTTATATTTTATGTTGATTTTATATCTTGTTCATATTATTGTTGATATTATGCTGACTTCTTATATATATCTAACTAAATATAATTATGTACCTATATATATAATCTTTAGAGTATATAAGCTCATTTGTTATTTATCTACTTTGAAGTTATGCAATTTATTTATTTATTTCATATTATTTTAAGACTAGTCTCTAGTCTTAAGCTTGTCCTCATCAAGTCAAAACAATTTCCTTTCTTTTACTTTCTTTTCTTTTTGGGACTAGTCTATTTTTAGTCCCGGGAGCCTTGAAGAGGCTAAGACTCTCAATGCTTGACTTTATTTTGTTATCTTAACTATATTGTTATTATAATTCTACTTTTGCTTGCTATTATTCTCATGTTCATACACATAAAGGTTGTTGTCTAAACTTTAAAACTTCAAATAAGCTTTTTGCAAAAAGGAGATTTTGTCACCAAAGAATGGTTCAATATGAAATTTAGAGTTTATGAGTTAATAAAAGTAAATCCATTCTTTTCAAAACTTTAGGAAGAACTCACTATAATTTTGAAACTACCTTTATTTTGAAAAGCTTTTTCTTAAATCATCTCTATATTAAATTGTTTTCCAAAAGTATATGACTTTTAATATTAAAATGTTTTCCATAAAACATAATATAAAGGAAACCCCATAAAAAGAAAATGAGATTTTTCAAAACCAAGACTTTCCAAGTAGTAGTCCAAGAAAAATGTATAAAAATAGGAAAAAGTGACCCTAGTTTCAAAAAGGAATAATAGAGAAAAATCATATTTATGGAAAAATCATCAATGAAAATAGTAAAGTAAACATAATATACTTTTAAAAACAAAGGAAACAAAAGATTTATTTTTAGAAAGATTTACAAAAAGGATTTCTTGTAAACTATAATTTTACAAACATTCAACTAACATTGTTTTTGCTAAAAAGTTTGTTGGACAACAAATACTTGAACTATGTGTGAGACATGAGCTATGTAACTATAAGAGGAATTTTTCAAACTATATAGATAACTAAGTATTTATCAAATGATTTGTGGATGATTTGAGATTGAAAAAATGTTTTGGGGATGGGGAATCTCGAGGTAAATTTGATCGCCACTGTTTCGGAGCCCAATGACTAGTTTGATGAAATAGTTTTAGAAACGGATATAGAACTTTTTTAGTAGGAAAAATCAGTATACTATATGCATGATTTCGAGTTTAAAATGACCAAGTTATAGCCATTTTAGTTGGAATTGCCTCCTATACGAAATTTGACGATCTTATGACATAGTTTTGACAAAGTACAATAGAATTAACAAGAAATACTCATTATGGGTATTCTTCTTGATTAGGTGATCCTGAGGAAGAGTATCCATACATGGAGGATTACTTTGATTAGTAGATTAACCGATGGACTCATCCGAAAGAAGAAAATATCGTCATGGCAACGTGAGTTTATTTCCTTAATTACTTTACTTAATTGTGGTTGTAGTTTAGTTGTACTAGAATTAAGGAAAGACAAATTGATATGTATGTAAAATTTTTTGAAAGAATTCTAAGAATATCGAGGTGGGGATTGATTATAAGTAATAGTTTGTTTTAGTATAGAACTTGATATGTCTTAATTCTATGATCAACATAAATTGACATTAAGTATGCTATGATATTCTAACTCAATTGGTTTATGCATATCACGTAGTGGGTCACATTGCATAAGGATCACTAATCTTGTGAGGAAGGTTAGTGGTACGGTTGTAAGGCCATAAACAATGCTTATCGGCTTTTAAGCTAGAAACATAATACAAAGAGAAATGCTTAGCTGCATTATGCTCGAAGCAAAATACTAAGACGATACTTATCGGCTCTAAGCTAGAAGCATAATAACAAGGAACAATGTTTAGCAACCATTGGCTTGAAGCATAATCTTTTAGCCTCCCCAAAACCCGAATGGAGGTTTGTTATTGTATCTTCTTAAGCTTCGTATTTTAAAGTATGGTCCTCTAAAATTATGAGAGCACGCCTTACACCTAATATCGAAGCTTATGAGAATAACTAAGGTTGTCATACTTAAGCTTTAATATTAAGAGTGGTGGACTGTTACGTTTACGGTACCCTTTGGGGCATGACAGCAATGACATTTTATAAGTGGCTCAGCGGATAGTTGATAGGAGTAACAGTATGGGTATAATGTTTACTTATGCTTAAAAAGAAGTATATAGATTTAGTTTATGCTTATGGGACCAATTGAATTAGATGATAGTATGAATTAAGATAAGTAAAGATGTGAAATGGCTATGAACCCTAGATGAAACTTTTCTTTTTAGATATTCTTATAGGTAATATAAATATCCAGGCTATTATATCAACCCCTAGCAACTGCAATTATCAAGACCCTAGTTTTCCAATGGTTTGTCATCGAAGTTTGAACAATTCAATGTTGATTTGATATACCTTATTATTGGAATATAACTTAATGGTTGTTATATTGCATAAATTAATGAGCATAGGCCACTTTGTATTTGTGTTGTGTTGCCATATACTAGGCTTCGACTCACATTTTCTATTATAGGTGTTGATGAAGATGGGTTTTACGATCAAACAGGGTATGATACGGACTTTGAAGAGTTTTTTATGAATGCGAGGTCTAGGAACCAAGACCTTGTGATGTTTGTTTTTTAAAGAGACTTTGTCAAGACTTTTCAAGTTTGATGTAATTCTGTTAAAGACTTAGTCATAAGCCCACGATTTGTAAAATAAAGTACTAATTTTTCTTTTGTGCTTTGAGAGATAGAAATCTTATAATTTTT